>JALAJA010000248.1:35000-46058 GCA_023376005.1 Doryteuthis pealeii | reverse complement strand
CGCCCGTCTAGCCCAATGATTAGGAGTGCGACGTTCTGCAACCTCAGTTGACTGATCATCCACATGGTGGCTCTATCTAAGCATCACGGGTCGCTACCCACGGCCAACAAGTTGCCCCAATCGGGGAGTCTGCGGAGTGCATTCGGTGCATTCTAACGCCCCAGTCAACAGGGCGGTAAATACACGATTGATAAACTTGGAAAATGCCAGAGGACAATAAGCAGTGACGTAGTTTCGGTTACTGACAGACAATGAATCTTCATTTTAATAAGATTATATTTTATTCATGTAAGTCATGATAATAGATTACACCTCACTTAATGATAGACACGTTTCACTGGGGTTATCGGGCCGGATTAGATTAGAAAGTTCCCCCAGGAACCACAAGGTTCTTGGTTCGATACCGGTTCCGCCAACTTAAGCGTATGAGTAACACAGGATCTGTGCGGTAAAATGAAGAACTGGCGGTAGGTGTGGCGTCTCCACATTCAGAAGCAAAAATAATCTTCTTGGTTATAGCGCTTGTGAAAAGGGTGGACTCCCTCACTGCCTGATACCGACTTTAGGCCACCTCGACGAATTTCTATTATCATTTGCTCTCAGTAGCATTATTTGGTACGCATTGCAGAGTTTGTCGAAAGAATTGTTTCAATGCCAAAACTTTCTTCTCTGACCTTTTCGTTATTTCCTAGTGATATGAATCATAGTATTATTCTCAAAATGTCCTAACAACTATACAGGGAACTATGTAGTCTCATAAAATATGTATGTTAGATCTCAAAAGTAAATCGGAGATAGCCAGGAAAATTACTGGCCCCATTTTGGCTGCTACAACCGTACCATAAACTACAATAGGTATCCCCTCTCATAAGTCTCCGCTACAATAAAATATGTTCTAATAAATTTGAAGGATTTCACGAGGAACCTTTGAACCACAAATCTATATGTAAATCATATATCGTGCCATTGTCCCCATTGGCTCCTATCTAGAAGATCTCTAGGCTAACACCTATTGGGAGCTGGTGCAGTTAAATTCTTGATGATGATGCTTGTCTCAGAGATTGAGTGAAAAGTAACATAAAAACACAAGTCACCTCAAATATATATAAGAATTTTCATTGTTTATTCTTTCCTTGTTCAACATCTGATACAATGAATATATGTGGAAATGGTGACATTCTCGGGTTTAGATCTGTGAATTCCCAGGTTAAATTGTTGCATAATTATTGAAATGATTCTGGAGTTGGTTATATTAAATAATAATTAAAATTGTAAGTTAAATTATATGATCTATGGCATAAAAGCCATTTTGATGTGGGTCTGGGTAATAGCCATTTTCAAGCATTTCATAACATCTTCAGTGGAGAAATAATACCTAATATTAATGGGGTTTTTTTACATAAAAATTTTTTAAAATGTTATCATCAATCAGCCTCGACTATAGACATTGCAAGTGAAGGCTGTCCCTGCAGATGTTGTGTACCGGTGCTTTGTTGCCATCGCTTTCTTCTTGGCTTGATTGAGTTGCGCCAGGGGGACTTCAGAAATATCATTAGAATTGCATGTTTCGTATAAATAGTGTTGGGTTCAAAGTTATAATATCAATTATAATTGTTGGTTTGAACCAACAACTCTGACCAAGAGTGTTAAATATAACAATGGACTTTAATACAAGGACAACACGTGGAGAAACATTTAAGGACATGAGATACATATACATGAGACAAGATACATAGTATATATATATATATATGTACATAGACAAGCGATAAGATACAAAAGTTATGGAGAGTCCATAAGCTAAAGTCACTACTACATTGCCTGTGTGGGGGTTTACACCCCCACACTAGCGGTGTAGATAAACTGTCCTAACCCATTAGTTGTCAAGTCCTGGAGAAGAAAGAGAATTCAAATCTGGCGCTTGCCTGCTTAAATAGGCAAGGACGCCTGGTGAGGAAAAAACAATAACACGAGGGAAGACAACTCTCTCCAGCCAAACCAAAGGCAGATAATCCCCCACAATAGCATTAATTGTCGGAATGTCCAAAGTAAAGAGACGCTCTAATTTTTTTCCAAGTAAAACGATACACAGAATTGCTATTTCTTATCACTCCATTATACATATGTCTCTTTTTATGATTGATTTTTCTTGTAACTCCACTGCATTTCTGTTTCTGTCTTCTGTCTGTCTGTCTCTGTCCTCTGTCTCACTCCTCTCCTGTCCCTGTTTTGTTTGACCTTCTTCATCGGAATAATCATATGTGAAATATATCATATACATGGTTATCGCCAATTTTTATCGATTTAGTATTGAGTTGAAGATATGATATTATCTAAACTTGTCTCTCTTCTGGCCACTTGTCATTTAAAAAATAAAGAATACCTGTTAAATTTCACCTCAAAAACTCATCATTTACCATTTTTATACAGATCTTCAATTTTTCAATGTTTATTTAGTAAATACATATCAGCATTGCATTCCGGCCTCAAGGTTATGTTATCAGCCCCCCCCCCTCCGACATCACATGACACTTGAAAAAACATAATGATTAAGGGTCATGTTCTAACTCAGGTAAATCCTTTCAGGTACCAGGGCTCCACAGTTGCCATCAACAATAAACTCAATACCGACTTTGATCTCCGAATTGCAAATGTTTCCAAAGTATTTGACCCGCTGAAGTGTTTTCGCAACCCTCCTGTACGATGTAGAAGCCTGAACTGTACACAAAGGTGGATACCCACAGACGACTTATCTACTATATGCGTCACTTGCGCAGTATATTAAATGTCAAGCGTTGGGCAACATGTTTCAAACAGGACCAATCTCTGAAGAGAACTGGACTCCCTCACAAGCAGGACATACTTGTCCAACGCAACCTGAGATGGCTGACCTCTTAAACACCTTGGAGATGACAGACTGCCAAAGCAGATTCTGTACTCTCAACTGAGAGAGGAATCAGGTGGAATCAGTAGGCCAAATCTCAGGTACAGACACCATCAAGAGAAACCTGATTCCTATAGGAATTGGCAAGATGCAACAGAGACCAAATAAATTGGAGGAAAAAGATTCGCGTGGTACCATCATCGGATATGATGGACAGCAAATAAACTGAATCACTAATAATAGCTACACAAAATAATGCCATAAGGACAAACTATATAAAGGAGCGAAAATTGATAAGACCCAACAAAAATAGTAAATGTAGACTATGCGGTAATAGAGATGAGACTGTAAACTATGTACTATGCGAATGTAGCAAACTAGCACAACGGGAGTACAAAACTAGACAACGACTGGGTTAGGAAGGTGATCTACTGGGAATAATGCAAAAAATTTAATTTTGACCATACAACAAAATGGTATATGCATAAACCAGAATATGTTCTTGAGAACAAAACGCATAAAAATCTTGGGATTTTGAGATAATAACAGAGGTCACCTTATCCCAGAAAGAAGACCAGACCTAGTGCTGATTAACAAAAAAGAAAGAAACTTGTCAATTGGTGGATTTTGCAGTTCCAGCAAAGCGAAGCTGAAGGAACATGAAACAATGGACAAATACCTGGACCTTGCCAGAGAACTGAAAAGTATGGAATATGAAAGTCAAAGTGATACCAATTGTAGTTGGTGCACTTGGAACGGTCCCCAAAAGGATTCGAAAAGGGATTGAAAATCTGGACATCCAGAGGAAAGATTTATACCATCCCAGAAACGCACTGCTGCAATCTGCTAGAATACTAGAAGAGTCCTGGAGACCGGAGGAGATTGCTGTCACTCAGACTCCAGTGAAAGACCATCAGCTAACGCTGATGTGAAAACTCAAAAGGAGGAAATAATAATAATATAATAATAATAATAATAATAATAATAATAATAAAATAATAATAATAATATATAATAATGGGCTTCTTAAAATATAACCAGACTAACTTCACTGTAACAATCAAGATGTGTACTGGAGATAATGATTAAAACCATTTTTTGGTGTTTTGCAATAATTCTACGTAGCGAAGCTAATTGATGAAAACATTAGAAGAATCATATGTCAAAATTCCAACGGATTCATTTTTATTTTACGTTTTTCTTTGCTCAGTCCCGCTTTTTTCTTCTCATTTGGAATTCTGCCTTCAATCTTGATAAACTTTAAAAAAAAGAAAAGAACAAGAAATGAAAATATCCCTTGTATTATTGCCAACATATCTTCTCAGGATCCAAGTTCTTATTACTTGTGATAAGTGTCAGTTAATATTGGACACAAAGCAACAAAAAAATCTGCAAAATGCTTCAAGCAGGGAATGAGTTAATCACTCGGTCACTTGATTTGTAGCACTAACTTATGCTTTGTCATGAGAAATTCTCTCTCTCTCTCTCTCTCTCTCTCTCTATATATATATATATATATTATATAGAGAGAGAGAGAGAGAGAGAGAGAGTGGTGTGTGTCAGAGACAGAGACACAGACAGACAGACAAACAGACAAACAGAGATAGAGACAGAGAGAGAAACAGACAGCAGACAGAAAGAGAGAGAGAGAGAGAGAGAGAGACAGACAGACAGACAGAGAGAGAGAGAGAGAGAGAAGAGAGATTTTTTTGGAAATAGCTAACGTTTCCCTTCCGTTCGATAGTACTGATATATATTGGCAGTATCTATCTTTCGTTTTCTGCGAAATTTTACGGCATGTCAACACTTGTTGGCTTATTTTATGCCGGATACGTTTTGTTCTATTCCTTTTTGTTGGGTTTTCTTCTTCAACTCATTTTTTTGAAAAAACATTTTGGTCATTCATTTTATTCTATTTGACCCATAGATGGGACCTTGAAACTCCGAGTCCGAGTGGACCTGGGAATAATGGTGATGGAAGGGTACTTCACATTTCCAAGAGCTCCAGAGGTGGAGCTTCACTATCAGATACCGTTTACCCTCAACCAACGCCTTCAAACACATAAATATGTTGGGAGCTTGACATAAGGGCAATACCGTTGGGACAAATCATATAATTGCTACGGCTTGAAGTGTCCAGCCAATTGATCGAGGGAGCCTTTCGACCAACCACCTTGCCTAAAGTAAGGCCCTAATTAAAGTGTCGCAAACTATGAACTGGTCAGCCACCAGGATTCTGTTTTTCAAGCATCATGGGTTGCCAACCACGATAAAACAGGTTGCCCCATGTGGGGAATTGTACTACTCTGTGGAGGTGCAGCCGCCGTATTCTTAATCCACATCTGACAGGGCAGATTTCCTTTTGTTAGTTGTCCAATATGTTGTCAGTGGCTACTACTACCACAGGGTTGATTAATAACAAAACTGTATTTGACGGCTAATAGGATGCATTTTTCCGAAAAAAAATGACCAAGAAAATCAACTTCCGTTTTATAAGGTCAAGGATTTTCATTATTGACGGATGTGTTTTTAGTAATTCTTTGTAAGATCATTTTAAGAGGGGACCTTTTATCGACAACGGTCTCATCAGAGAATGTCACGTAGTAAAGAGGATATATATATATCACACACACCACACACATATATATATATATATATATATTAGATATATATATATATATTATATATATACTAACCACCCCTCCGCATGAGCAGGATGTGACATATGGTCATTTTTAAAGCGGGGTTTAACGGGTTTGAATTCAGAGCTTTAGTCTCCACACTGGTTGCCTAACCAAGTTTGAAAGCCCAGACTGTCTTGCTATTTACTCATAGCTGGAGGAAGAGCAGGTGGAGGGCATCAGCGCTATGGGAACTGTAGGCAGCCTCGTCTAGGGTTTGAACTGGTGTCGTCGAGCCGATTCCTTACACTCTAGCCAACAAAGAAAAGGCTTAAATGTATATGATACTTTAGATTCTCGAAATACATTTACGCAGTTTACAATAAAAAAAGCCAACCTCCTTCTCATTCTTAAACCGAACGACACTTAAATATTTCTCCATTTTACAACCAAAGAAAAACACAAAATTAGAATAAGAAACTGTTGTTGTTATTGACAGCCAAGATGATTTTTAAAACCTCATAATACATCCATTGGTTGCAATTCAAACAAGACATCGTCCGATTGTGAATAATTACTCAAGTGTAAAAGAGAAGTTTAACAGTATCAGATTTGATAAGCGAGTGGCATATCTGCCGATAAACCCAGAAAATATTTTCCATCAATTAACTTGGATGAGAGCCCAAACAAACTTATTTTGTCTTTGATTAAAAGCAATCTCACCATTTCGTTTCCTTTCGTTCCGATCAATTTGGTACGGCTCCAATTTTTTGTATCTTTATTTCTTTTTTTTTTTTTTTTTTTGTGGAGAAATAGGAGCCGTCGTTTTACTGAACACCAAATCAATAGTAACTATTAATAAACAAATATCCTGACATTAGTCGTTTACCAGTTTGCATCTATCTTAATTTCATTCCATTAATAGAACTAGCAAATTATGCACCCTCCGGATGCACGTATTTAAGTTTAAATGTAATAGAATATTATATTAAATTAGAAAGGCTAATGAAACAAAATAAAAATGCTGATAAAAATATTCAAAAATAGGGGGGCGGGTATTATCACAAAATAAAACAACTTGTAGTGAGATAGCCAATGGCGTGTTATCTCATTTGCATATGTCTACTACAGTCGTAGATATAAAGAAAAAAATAGTTCTACGACATAAATGAAGTAGCTACGATAAACTAAGCGTGCTACTACTACTACTACTACTACTACTACGACGACGACGACGACGACGACGACGACGAATACAGGATCGTACGAAACTACACATAACAACACAACTGAAACTTACATCACTCCCGTCTTTCATTGATAAATTTTCCTAATCTAGCCATTTAGTTACAATAGCAATTGAAGAATAAAATTACAGTTATTTCTTCTTGTTAATGGATTTCTTTTAAGATTTATACTGCGAGACTTTTATTCATATTCCTTAAATTAAAACAAAACTATTAGAAATCAATAATACTAAGCACATATTTATCAAAAGCAAATTTTAATATCCAGATGCAAATTAGTCTTCCCGATCACACTGCAAACCACTATCTGTTGTTTATATATAAATACAATTGCATGATATTAGTATGCAAACCCGCCCAACGGGTGGGGATTCCTACAATTAACGGCATCGATCCCAGGGGCCCCGCCCCCTCGATTTAAAGGGGCAGGGCCGGTTTATTGCCAGCGCCTGAGGCGCCCCCTTGAGGGTAATGCCGACGGATACATGCAATTTTCACCCGCTACCTATGATCTTCGTTTGTGGGTGGTCCCACGTTAATAGGGACTTGTGCCTAACCCGTACAAGTGGGGTACGAGGTAAATAAAATGTGACTTCGGCCCTGGATCTTTACAAGTTAATAGCGTTAATCCCCAGGGACTATCCCCCCCAGCCTATTGCCGCCCCCTTGATTTAAAGGAGCAGGGCTGAATTTATTGCTCAGCGCTTGAGGCGCACCCCCCTCGAGGGGGAATACCGACCGGATCGACGCACTTTTTGTGACTACCACCCATGAGCTTCGGCTTGTGGGTGGGCCCACATAAAAATGTCCTTGCGTCATGCCCTTATAAGTGGGATGAGAGGCAAATACCTGTAGATATGGTCAACTGTATTAAAAATGTAAAACATTTTTAATTAATAATTGTTTAAATAAAAATAAAATCAAGGTTATTGTGACTAGAGTAGTAATATAGTTTTGGTTACAGATAGAAAAACTCAATCTCCATTATAATAAAATGTTTATAAAATCATTCGTCTCCAAATTTATAAAAGATAAATATTTTTATAGATATATTATATATATTTGAAATGGTACAATGTAAAGTAAATTACTATTTGCAGCTATATTCAAACATCCGATTCTGAGAAATGTATCTCTCTCTCACACATGCCCATACATGGATATATTAATACTCGTGTTCCTATTTTGTACGACCGTTACCATCTTGCAACACGCTCTCGCTACAAATAAGGCTGTTAAAATTGTTCAAGATGAAATGCACAAATATATATCCTGATGAAATGGTGTTGCTTATCCGCAGAATTCTAATTTCTTAGAGTGTCGTAACTACAGCTAATAATGAACCAGAAGCAGTAGTAGATTAGTTTAATGCAAAATGAAATTTGACTAATTGTCCATTGATTTAATCGGTCTGATCGGGAGGGGTATCTTTATTATTCAAAAAAAATCTGTTTGTCAGATACAGAGAAACAAGAAATTTACCAAAAAAATCACACTTTACAATTATCGGTGACTATTAAAATAAGGACCCTGCTCAGTCTATTCAAAACTATCCATCTATCTATCTATCTGAATGTGTTCATATTTATCTATATTACTTAAATTACTAAGACTTTTTTTTATTCATGTTTGTTTAATGTCTTGTTTTTAGTTTAAATAAATAAGAATTACGACAAAAAAGAGGCGACCCCCTCAAATACATTTACTTGTCGAAATATCTATCTATCTCCATTTGTTCATATCTATCTATATTATTTGTTTTGTTATCTATCTATCCATCTCAGTCTATTCCAAACTATATATCCATCTTCATATCTAAACAAAAATTACGACAAATTACGATAAATAAACAAGAATTACGACGAGCTTGGTTTGTTATTTTGATAGTCACCGGGTAGCGGTTTTTATGCTTTCAAACAAATGCATTTATGTATTTTGTTTTGATTTAAAAAATCAGATATTTCAACGATTCTACCTATTACACCCACCGGGGGGGGGGGGTCCAGTGTGCTTCGTCCACTGGATCAGGGTAAGTAATGAATAATAGCGTCGATCCCAGGGGCTATCCCCCCAGGCAATACCTACCACCTCGGGGGAAGGGCTGGGTTATTGCCCAGTGCCTGAGGCGCCCCCTTGAGGGGAATGCCGAGGGGATCGACGTAATTTGTGTTCTTTTCCCAACCATGAGCTTTGCTTGTGGGTGGGTCCATGTTAAAACGAGGCCTTGTGCCCACCCATACATGTGAGGTATGAGGCAAGTACCCCCTGCCTATTACACCCACGTGCTTCCGTTAACCAGCATAAAACCGCAGTTAATTAAGGAATTCCTGTAACAGATTGGAGCTCGTTCGTCTTGTAAAATGTGAATTACCATTTTACAGACGATTTTAAGAATTAATACTAAAACCGAAGACATTTTTTAACGTCAATTTCACTGCGAAATTTAAGATTAATCTTTTTTTCAAGTTTTTATTCATTTTAATAGTAAATTGTAATATTAAAGTTTTTAAAGATTTTATTCATTTTAATAGAAAAAAATTGGCTAAAAAAGTTTGTCCGTTACACCCATCCGTACTTAGATGCTTAACCGTAAGAGGGTAATAATATGTATTTTTTCTGTCTAAATCGCGGCCTTTCGCACATAATATGGGTAGGTTTGTTTATTTTTTAAGATAACGATGTAATTTTTCCCAATCGGATAATTTGATCTTTGAATTAACTATTTTTCTTTGTAACAACCCTGTACGATCTTTTTTTTACGAGATTTTTGATAAACAAAGTTCGGAAATATTCATTTCCGTTTTATTCAAAGATGGCCTAAACTGATTGGTGGTACCTAGTAATCGATCTGAGGCGTTCTATTCTAAATCAGGTCAAGAATTGTTAATTCCTATTGATACAGAGACCAACCAGTCCTATATTTCTTGGAGAATAGTTGGGTGTCTACATTTCGCAAGAATTTCCAGACTATGCTCTATCATCTTTTTTTACTTTCAGTTTTAACGCATTTGTTTGTTGCATTGTTTTAAAGAACAAAGAAAGATATTCCATTAAATAAGATAACATTCATTAAATACACGAATAAACAATTATTCCTTTGCAGCATATGTCATCTTTGAAAGGATCATTATATTCCAATTCTTATTTGCCTCTTTATTCGGAAGTAGATTTTCAGTAATTTTCTTTGGAAAAACAATGTGTTATTTAGGTAATGGCAGTCACAATTATCATGTCCTCTTGCAT
This sequence comes from Doryteuthis pealeii, assembly GCA_023376005.1. NCBI lineage: Eukaryota > Metazoa > Mollusca > Cephalopoda > Myopsida > Loliginidae > Doryteuthis > Doryteuthis pealeii. The sequence continues at coordinate 36,063 of JALAJA010000248.1, read as the reverse complement.
GTTTACATAATACAAACCGACATATATTTAAGACTATGTCATTATCTTAATAGACTATTCTAATCATTTTTCATATATATATATATATATATATATATATGTTGTGTGTGTGTGTGTGTGTGTGTGTGTGTGTGTGTGTGTGTGAGAGAGAGAGAGAGAGAGAAGAGAGAAGTAAATAAACAAACAATGTCTCTGCTGATAAGGCCTAACAGGCCGAAATGTACATACAGAGATTGATTTTCTCGGTTTGTTTAGCGTTATATTTGAATAGGTATGCCCGCCTAAATAATTAATTATTAATTAATTAATTTTCAAAATTAGGTACGGCTTCAATTAAGCACATATCCCCTCCCCCCCCAAAAAAAATATATATTGATTGCCACTTCTTCACAGAAGGTCATTTTTACAAAGTTCGGTTGTGAGCACGCAAATGGCTCACTAGTCCATCTTTGCTTTTACTCGTTCTGTTGCATAATAGACACGCGAGACCCCTGGCTTTTGCACATGCACACACATGTTTTCTCGTAGTCTTCTGACACCATGGGACCGCCCTATGACTCAAGAGACCAACCCGTGACAAGGAAAGCCCTGCACACACACACTACTATTGGTCAGGCTTGAAAAATCATCATAAAAAAAAAAAAAATTGTCACTCACCCCCTTCAATTTTTCTGAAAATTTTTACAGGTGTAGACTAGGTTAAAGTTAGACAATCCCCAAATTTGAGCTGCCAATTCGAAATATTCGCCGAGTTATGTCGATTTTACACTCGAAAAATGTGAGGGGGGGAGAAAAATGGCGTCATTTGTAATCTATTTTAGTCTATAAAATGTGTTCTATAGCTCCCCAACTCCTAAAAATTGGGTTATAGAAGCTTTTAGACCTGAGGAATCCTCGAATGTTATCAAAGTTTATTTAAAATAATATACAAACAATATATTTCCCATGTATCAATCATATAGAAAGTTTTATTGTGTTAAATATAGGGTGGGGGTAAATTTCACAGGGAAAATTGGTTGTATCTAGGATATTGTCATCATTTTTGTTACCTTCCAATTTTTCA
>JALAJA010000248.1:27500-32500 GCA_023376005.1 Doryteuthis pealeii | reverse complement strand
TTAGCGTTCACATGACGTGAAGCATGTTCACACTATGGAATGTTATAACGCCAAAGTTTTTTTTTTGTTTTTTTTTAAACATGATTAGGTCTTAATGTATGCGGTGTCCAGAAGCGAAAAATAAGGGATTAATTAGGGTCCGGTGGTAAATGACATCCAAACAAACACAATTTTAAGATTTTTAATGAAATAACAACAAGCAAACCGATAGATGCAACTGTTTCGATAAAACAAAATGCCCCTTATATAGAATTGTTAACCAATAACATCGTCTATAAGCCACAATGAAGGGAAATGAAAATAACAACGATGAAAAAACACACATTGGTGCCACTGAAAAAAAATGGAAAAATAGGTGGTACAAACCACAATCTAAGCTTCAATAACAGAAATATGGAAACAGTACAACCTTATCCAAATATTTAAGGCATATTAAAAGATACAACGGGCAAACACCTATGATAAGATGGGAAATTATAACAAAGCTTACAAAGGTGGCCAACACAACTCTGGACTTTGCCTTGAAGAAAAATTGTGTTTTCTACAAAATACATAACAAATTTATTCAACAAGAAGAACGAACCCGTTTCCCAAATGTAGACAGTTTGAACACTTTGTATGTCATTTACCACCGGACACTAATTAATCCCTTCTTTTTCGCCCTCTATTTATCTAAAATAAAATTTAAAATTAAAAAAATCCTCTAGACACCGCGTTCATTAAGACCTAAGCCTGTTTATTCATTATTTTAAAATACAACTTTAGCGTTATAACATTCTATCGCGTGAAAACGCTTCACGTATTTTAGTTTTTAAAATCTTAACATTTTGACCATCTGATGATTGCAAGTAAGCATGAAACTTAGTTACAGGATATTTAATCCATAATATATAATATTTGATTATATATATATATATATATTTATATATATATATATATAATATATATATTATATATATATATATATAATTTAAATATCCAAATTTGTTGGTAAATCCTCGCGGGGAAAAAACCGGCAAATGTTTGATTGTAAAATATACTACCAAAAATCACCCCGGAGGAGAAAAAAATTTGGAAAAAAAAAGAAAGACCAAGATAATCGCACCAACCAAAAAATAATCTATTGGTGCATATTTTGGCCAAAAGAAAAAAAACATTTATATGTATATATATCATATATATAAGAATATATATATTCATACAAAACCGCCAGGAAACTAAAGCTAATAAGTAAAAAGTGCTCATATCTTACTAGAGCAAATATAAAGATAGAGATAATGTGTCAGATAAACCTACTAAAAGTTTTCGCTTTAGTGCTCTTCAGGGCTAAGATCGACTATATATATATATTATATATATATATATTATATATATATAAAAGAGACAGATAGATGGTATAGTCCGGTAAGTCTAACCCATTTTTCAATAAACCCTGGTCTACACGATTTTATCAGCTTTATATTTATTTGATAACCCCGAATTTTCGATTATTTTATTAACGACGAAGTTTCGACTCACTCGATGTTTTGCCTTCTCCGTTAAGTCCACACCCTCTCATAAACTAGTGGTTTTGAGATTAGACACATCAAGCGCTCGCACACACACACAACGCGCACACGCACACGCGCGCAAATCTCTCTATAGTGTTTCTAGACAATAGCAGGCTATCTTTATCATCAGTCAGACTTCTTAACGACAACTCGCCATCAGCACCTACACACTGGAACGAAGATCTTAACTGATAAATATATACATATAAATCCGTATATATATATTTTACATATACTATCTATGAGAAGAAAACACAGGATTTATGATTAGGGGAAACAATTTTTTGTGTCAATACTAAGCATTTCGGTATATTGTACCATCCTTCAGGACACTTTTAAGTAATGTTTTATGTGAGGGACAAATGAAAGATGTTAAGTGTTTAGTGAATGTGTGAATATGATGTTATTAACCGTTAATTTTTATATGCGCGTTTGTTTACGAAAGCCAAAGACGTGATCATTGCATGTGCAAAAATGGAAAGGTGAAGATCATATGATGAGCGCATGCATGAACGTGAATAATGCGGAGAACGAAAAGTTAACAAAGATATGACGTATTTCATATGGAATATTAATGTTTAGAAAAGTAAGAAGATTAAAACAATATATAAATACATATAATCCATATTATACGCATATCCACATATAATCATACACACCACACACCACACACATACACACACACATATATATATATAATATATATATATATATTATATATACATATACACATATATATTCTATATATAAAGAGTAAGAAAGAGAAAGAGAAAGAGAGAGAGAGAGAGAGAGAGGGACACAACACACACACACACACCACACACTCAGCGATAGAGATAGTGTCATTGATAGATTTACTTTTGTATACAATATTAATAGACATTTGAGTAAGGGTTCACATTTCTGTGTACTTGAAATTGTCCCATTTTGTATGTTTTTGTAACTGGTGAATGCGAATGTTTGAAGTTGTTTTTTTTGTAAATAAAAAACGTGTTAAAATGCCTGAGCGAAGATAAAACTTAAAAGAAATTAAGATCTCACTTAATCGTATATTTGTCTCATGAGACCATTATAAAGAGGGGTGATAACTTAATTTATTTGTTTACCCATTATATATATATATATATATATTATATTATATATATATATATATATATATATAAACACGGTTTGTTTGGAATGGCTTTTTGCCGACAATTTAGGGAGAATAAGTGCTTAATTGGAGTCGTACCTAATTTTTGAAAATTAATTAATTAATAATGAATTAGGCGGGAATACCTTATTTAAATGTTATGGCGAAACAAATCGAGAAAAATCAATCTCTGTATGTACATTTCGGCCTATTAGGCCTCATCAACAGAGCTATAGATCGGAAGACGAGGCCTAATAGGCCGAAATGTACATACAGAGATTGTTTTTCTCGTTTGTTTAGCCATACTATTTAATAGGTATTCCCGCCTAATTCATTATTATTAATTAATTTTCAAAAATTAGGTACGACTCAATTAAGCACTTATTCTCCATATATATATATATATATATATATTATATATATATATATATATAATATATATATATATATATTCAATAATGATAGAAATAGAAAAATAAACTGGGTTTAGCGATGCATACAATTACATATTCTAAAATAGACATTTTAGAAATTTAAATATGTCATTGGGAATTATTTTCACTTAATCCAACTAATGTTTTACCCAGTGATATATTTTAAAATTTCTAAAATTTCTATTTTTAGAATAGTTTTTTTTCTATGCTTCGTATATCCAGTTTATATTTTTCAACATGTATCATTTAATACTGGAAGTGTAGGTGGTTCCTCACATTCTAAAATCTTATATATATATATATACACGTGGTGTAATAGGCAGGGGTACTTGCCTCATACCTCACATGTATGGGGTGGGCACAAGGCCTCGTTTTAACATGGACCCACCCACAAGCCAAAGCTCATGGTTGGGAAAGAACACAAATTACGTCGATCCCCTCGGCATTCCCCTCAAGGGGGCGCCTCAGGCACTGGGCAATAAACCCAGCCCTTCCCCCGAGTGGTAGGTATTGCCTGGGGGGGATAGCCCCCTGGGATCGACGCTATTATTCATTACTTACCCTGATCCAGTGGACGAAGCACACTGGACCCCCCCCCCGGTGGTGTAATAGGTAGAATCGTTGAAATATCTGATTTTTTTAAATCACAAAAATACATAAATGGCATTTGTTTGAAAGCATAAAACCGCTACCCGGTGACTATCAAAATAACAAACCAAGCTCGTCGTAATTCTTGTTTATTTATCGTAATTTGTCGTAATTTTTGTTTAGATATGAAGATGGATATATAGTTTGGAATAGACTGAGATGGATAGATAGATAAACAAACAAAATAATATAGATAGATATGAACAAATGGAGATAGATAGATATTTTCGACAAGTAAATGTATTTGGGAGGGGGTCGCCTCTTTTTTGTCGTAATTCTTATTTATTTAAACTAAAAACAAGACATTAAACAAACATGAATAAAAAAAAGTCTTAGTATTTAAAGTAATATAGATAAATATGAACACATTCAGATAGATAGATAGATGGATAGTTTTGAATAGACTGAGCAGGGTCCTTATTTTAATAGTCACCGATAATTGTAAAGTGTGATTTTTTTGGTAAATTTCTTTGTTTCTCTGTATCTGACAAACAGATTTTTTTTGAATAATAAAGATACCCCTCCCGATCAGACCGATTAAATCAATGGACAATTAGTCAAATTTCATTTGCATTAAACTAATCTACTACTGCTTCTGGTTCATTATTTAGCTGTAGTTACGACACTCTTAAGAAATTAGAATTCTGCGGATAAGCAACACCATTTCATCAGGATATATATTTGTGCATTTCATCTTGAACAATTTTAACAGCCTTATTTGTAGCGAGAGCGTGTTGCAAGATGGTAACGGTCGTACAAAATAGGAACACGAGTATTAATATATCCATGTATGGGCATGTGTGAGAGAGAGAGATACATTTCTCAGAATCGGATGTTTGAATATAGCTGCAAATAGTAATTTACTTTACATTGTACCATTTCAAATATATATATATATCTATAAAAATATTTATCTTTTATAAATTTGGAGACGAATGATTTTATAACATTTTATTATAATGGAGATTGAGTGTTTTTTCTATCTGTAACCAAAACTATATTACTACTCTAGTCACAATAACCTTGATTTTATTTTTATTTAAACCAATTATTAATTAAAATGTTTTACATTATTAATACAGTTGACCATATCTACAGGTATTTGCCTCTCATCCCACTTATAAGGGCATGACGCAAGGACATTTTTATGTGGGCCCACCCACAAGCCGAAGCTCATGGGTGGTAGTCACAAAAAGTGCGTCGATCCGGTCGGTATTCCCCCTCGAGGGGGGTGCG
>JALAJA010000248.1:0-22500 GCA_023376005.1 Doryteuthis pealeii | reverse complement strand
GTATTTACTAATAAACATTGAAAAATTGAAGATCTGTATAAAAATGGTAAATGATGAGTTTTTGAGGTGAAATTTAACAGGTATTCTTTTATTTTTTAAATGACAAGTGGCCAGAAGAGAGACAAGTTAGATAATATCATATCTTCAACTCAATACTAAATGCGATAAAATTGGCGATAACCATGTATATGATATATTTCACATATGATTATTCCGATGAAGAAGGTCAAACAAAACAGGGACAGGAGAGAGTGAGACAGAGACAGAGACAGACAGACAGACAGACAGAAACAGAAATGCAGTGGAGTTACAAGAAAAATCAATCATAAAAAGAGACATATGTATAATGGAGTGATAAGAAATAGCAATTCTTGTGTATCGTTTTACTTGGAAAAAATTAGAGCGTCTCTTTACTTTGGGACATTCCGACAATTAATGCTATTGTGGGATTATCTGCCTTTGGTTGGCTGGAAGAGTTGTCTTCCCTCGTGTTATTGTTTTTTCCTCACCAGGCGTCCTGCCTATTTAAGCAGGCAAGCGCCAGATTTGAATTCTCTTTCTTCTCCAGGACTTGACAACTAATGGGTTAGGACAGTTTATCTACACCCTACGTGTGGGGGTGTAAACCCCCACACAGGCAATGTAGTAAGTGACTTTAGCTTATGGACTCTCCATAACTTTTGTATCTTATCGCTTGTCTATGTACATATATATATATATATACTATGTATCTTGTCTCATGTATATGTATCTCATGTCTTAAATGTTTCTCCACGTGTTGTCCTTGTATTAAAGTCCATTGTTATATTTAACACTCTTGGTCAGAGTTGTTGGTTCAACCAACAATTATAATTGATATTATAACTTTGAACCCAACACTATTTATACGAAACATGCAATTCTAATGATATTTCTGAAGTCCCCCTGGCGCAACTCAATCAAGCCAAGAAGAAAGCGATGGCAACAAAGCACCGGTACACAAACATCTGCAGGGACAGCCTTCACTTGCAATGTCTATAGTCGAGGCTGATTGATGATAACATTTTAAAAATTTTTATGTAAAAAAAACCCCATTAATATTAGGTATTATTTCTCCACTGAAGATGTTATGAAAATGTTGAAAATGGCTATTACCCACATCAAAAATGGCTTTTATGCCATAGATCATATAATTTAACTTACAATTTTAATTATTATTTAATATAACCAACTCCAGAATCATTTCAATAATTATGCAACAATTTAACCTGGGGAATTCACAGATCTAAACCCGAGAATGTCACCCATTTCCACATATATTCATTGTATCAGATGTTGAACAAAGGAAAAGAATAAACAATGAAAATTCTTATATATATTTGAGGTGACTTGTGTTTTTATGTTACTTTTCACTCAATCTCTGAGACAAGCATCATCATCAAGAATTTAACTGCACCAGCTCCCAATAGGTGTTAGCCTAGAGATCTTCTAGATAGGAGCCAATGGGGACAATGGCACGATATATGATTTACATATAGATTTGTGGTTCCAAAGCGTTCCTCGTGAAATCCTTCAAATTTATTAGAACATATTTTATTGTAGCGGAGACTTATGAGAGGGGATACCTATTGTAGTTTATGGTACGGTTGTAGCAGCCAAAATGGGGCCAGTAATTTCCTGCTATCTCCGATTTACTTTTGAGATCTAACATACATATTTTATGAGACTACATAGTTCCCTGTATAGTTTGTAGGACATTTTGAGAAATAATACTATGATTCATATCACTAGGAAATAACGAAAAAGGTCAGAGAAGAAAAGTTTTGGCATTGAAACAATTCTTTCGACAAACTCTGCAATGCGTACAAATAATGCTACTGAGAGCAAATGATAATAGAAATTCGTCGAGGTGGCCTAAAGTCGGTATCAGGCAGTGAGGGAGTCCATCCCCTTTTCACAAGCGCTAGACCAAGAAGATTATTTTTGCTTCTGAATGTGGAGACCCACACCTACCGCCAGTTCTTCATTTTACCGCACAGATCCCTGTGTTACTCATACGCTAAGTTGGCGAGAACCGGTATCGAACCAAGAACCTTGTGGTTCCTGGGGGAACTTTCTAATCTAATCCGGCCCGATAACCCAGTGAAAACGTGTCCTATCATTAAGTGAGTGTATCTATTATCATGACTTACATGAATAAATATAATCTTATTAAAATGAAGATTCATTGTCTGTCAGTAACCGAAACTACGTCACTGCTTATTGTCCTCTGGCATTTTCCAAGTTTATCAATCGTGTATTTACCGCCCTGTTGACTGGGGCGTTAGAATGCACCGAATGCACCTCCGCAGACTCCCCGATTGGGGCAACTTGTTGGCCGTGGGTAGCGACCCGTGATGCTTAAGGATAGAGCCCATGTGGATGATCAGTCAATGAGTTGCAGAACTCCACTCCTATCTTGGGCTAGACGGGCGGTCGGATAGGCCCCCTCCGATCAATCGGCTGGTCACGTCAATCCCTAGCACCTATATGATTTTCCCAACTCTATTGCCCTTATGGCAAGCCCCAACCCCTTTTTATCATATGGGTCCTAGAAGCCGGTCACTGAAGGTCTACATGTCCTGGGAATGACGTTAATCACTATCTGAGAGTGAGGTTCCAGTTTTTGGAGGTTTGGGGAATGTGGAGCACCCCTTCATCACCATTGCTCCCTGGTCCACTCTGACCCAGAGTGGTAGTACCTGTTAGGGTCCCATCTATGGGTTAAATAGAAAAATGTATTCATAAAAAAATGTTTATTACCCATTAAGAATTGATTTATTTCAAAACTTTATCGGCATTAAATGACCACTTGATATGCCGTAAAACAAAACAAGACCAAGGCAATCCTGTATTTAGCTTATAGTCAAACTCATTAATACATATAATAAATCTTAAATTTCTTAACGATGTGTATGAACATCTGAGTTAGATTTCTATCAAAACAGACCATACTAATACTGTGTAAGATCCTGTAGTGTGTCTTATATATAACGAAGAAATAAAGGTTTACATAATACATGAAGTGGGTGATTTGCATACTGGTTTTAACAAAACTGTTTTCTTTTTTTTTTTAAATAAATTATTACTTGGTGTTATTGATCTCTAATATTATTGTTTTATTCTCCAACGTATTAAAATCAAGCCTATGAATTATTTTATATAGAAACCAATTAAAACATAATTAACATAAGTGTAATCCTTTTATATGCGTTTTCATTTAATTTCGGTATTGTTTCTAATTTAGTATAATTCATTGCCTTAAAGCCTAAACCGAAGGGTGCATATTCTTGCTAGTCTTTTTAGTCTTCTTAAATTTTAGTTTCGAAATTTATTTAGTATATATAATTTATATAGTATGTATAAAATATTGCAACCTAAAAATGTTGAACACTGTAACCGTGTTAGAGAAAAAACGTTTTTCTAAAACTGTAGCATCGTAACTCTAATCGTAACATGCTCTATATTTTACGAAATATACTGACCACTTTTTGATTAAGTAGTTATGCTACTACAACGAAAACGCGGGAGCAGCTTTTGGAATATATATATATATATATATATATATATATATATATATATATATATATATATATGTATATATTGGAGGTGTGGAATATGAGGATCAACGTCATTCTTTCAACATTGAATCAGTTGGAATGGTTCCAAAGAGCCTTAGGAAACATTGGTGAATTGAAGAACTGAGAGAGAAAAAAATAACTTTTCAGGCAACAGGATTCTTGGTAAAAGTAATAATAGTAAGTTCGGCTTACAGGAGACTTCCTGATCCACTTTGAGATACAATATATGCCACAGGTTTTAAAAAAATACGAGTTGACGTAATTGTGGGAGATCAAGATAACGTCGTTCATGCTGGAAAATCCTTGAAGCAGTAGGAAAGGAAACAACCCGAAATACCATTTTAAAGAGGATGGATAAAGTTAGAGATCTTGGAGAGAATCGTCTTCTTCTTCCTTTTTTTTGGTTCCTAAGATATGCACTCTCCCAAAAAATATCAAATCATGCCAAAATCCTTGAGGAAACGACTGAAGATGAGAGAAGACACCGTGCCACATTAATCTCAAAGGTGGCCAACAGCAGAAGCCGACATGGAAGATAGATATGTTCATCCTGGAGGCAATAGAGAAAAGCTAAAAGAACATGAGAAAATCAATGGATATTATTGTCGATCCAAAGATTGAGGAAAAGTATTCCGATTTGGAGATAAAGGTGATTATCATAATCTGGAGACTGATATCTAGAAATGAATGGAACTCGAGAGAAAATGGTTGATTTTCCAGAAATATATTCATAGAATATTGGGGATTTCAGGAAATTAATTGAACTTTACTAAAAATGAATCCTATTCGAAAACAAACTATTATTGCAATTATATATATATATATATATATATATAATATATATATATATATATATAATATATGTGTGTGTGTGTGTGTGTGTGTGTGTGTGTGTGTGTGTGCATGTGTGTGTGGTGTGTGTACGTGTGATTGATTGTGAGTGCTTGTATAATCCTATCAGGTATGAGCCCCTTGAACATTTTATTATTCTCGAAGATGGTTATGAATATATTATATATATATATGTATTCATATATATATATATATATATATATATATATATATATATATATATATATGTGTGTGTGTGTGTGTGTGTGTGTGTAATAAACTTATTCAGGTGCTTATCCTGGAAGATTTTAACATCCTTTGGTGTTCTTCCATGGGGTGTTTGTCTTAAGAAATATTCACAGGAAATTTGACCGCGGTATTTTTGATAGCAACGTAATTCAGTTCGAAAAATATACTTTCAGTTAATTAACGTGTTGTTGAAAGTAATTCTAGTAATGTTTTCTTACATCACGTGATAGCTTGAATTTTGGGCTTCTCATTTGATTATTTTTAGGCTGTGGAGATTATTGGCTTTTTACAATACTTGAACTGTTGAAACTTCATTTGAATTGTTGGATATTGCGCTGTAGATTTTCCCACACTGTGAGCGTTTTTGATCTTTACTCTGGGCTTTTCACTTGAGGCTTAAAAATTGGACTTGTTGTAATTTTGTGGCCATTTTTAGGGCGTAGGTGAAAGTACTTTACAGTGGAGATTCCTTGTGTCCCTATTGTTATGTAGAATCATTTTGTTCCTTGGTGTTAGGCAGAATTCTAGGTTGTTCCTTTTTGTAATGCATAATCCTTGTGCTCCTCAGTGAAGAATCCTTGGTTGTTCCCTTGTGAAGAATCCTTGAGTTGAGCAGCACGCTTGGTTGTTGACCTGTTAGTCCGTGTCAAATACCGGCAACTGACTGGCTTTCAAAATCGGCAATTAAATAGTTTATTAAACACGTATTCGATTCGTTTTGATTGGCTTTTTAATCCACGCGGCGCCTACACAGAGTCTATAAGTTTGCGTGGTGGGTCACAGTACAACTTATATCTCAAAATATTGGGCACCTCACGTGGTGTAATGGTTAGCAAGCTCGCTTCGCAGACCATTGTAGTGAGTTCGATTCTCACTGGGCGCCCCACACTTCTGGCCTTGTGCTATATCTAAGCAAAGCTTAGTAAATAACTATATCTCAAATATGGGCACCTCACGTGGTGTAATGGTTAGCAAGCTCGCTTCGCAGACCATTGGTAGTGAGTTCGATTCTCATTGGCGCCCCATACTTCTGGCCTTGTGCCATATCTAAGCTAAGCTTAGTAAATAACTATATCTCAAAATATTGGGCACCTCACGTGGTGTAATGGTTAGCAAGCTCGCTTCGCAGACCATTGGTAGTGAGTTCGATTCTCATTGGCGCCCCATACTTCTGGCCTTGTGCCATATCTAAGCTAAGCTTAGTAAATACTATATCTCAAAATATGGGCACCTCACGTGGTGTAATGGTTAGCAAGCTCGCTTCGCAGACCATTGGTAGTGAGTTCGATTCTCATTGGGCGCCCCATACTTCTGGCCTTGTGCCATATCTAAGCTAAGCTTAGTAAATAACTATATCTCAAATATTGGGCACCTCACGTGGTGTAATGGTTAGCAAGCTCGCTTCGCAAACCATTGTTAGTGAGTTCGATTCTCATTGGGCGCCCCATACTTCTGGCCTTGTGCCATATCTAAGCTAAGCTTAGTATATTTGGGCAACTCATTTGGTGTAATGGTTAGCAAGCTAGATTAGCAGACCATTGTTAGTGAGTTCGATTCTCACTGGGTGCCCCATACTATGGCCTTGCGCTATATTAAGCAAAGCTTAGTAAATAACTATATTCAAAATAATGGGCACGTGGTGTAATGGTTAGCAAGCTCGCTTCGCAAACCATTGTTAGTGAGTTCGATTCTCATTGGGAGCCCCATACTTCTGGCCTTGTGCCATATCTAAGCTAAGCTTAGTAAATAACTATATCTCAAAATATGGGAACCAAACGTGGTGTAATGGTTAGCAAGCTCGCTTCGCAACCATTGTTAGTGAGTTCGATTCTCATTGGGAGCCCATACTTCTGGCCTGTGCCATATCTAAGCTAAGCTTAGTAAATAATATAACTCAAAATAATGGGCACCTCACGTGGTGTAATGGTTAGCGAGCTAGATTCGCAGACCATTGTTAGTGAGTTCATTCTCATTGGGAGCCCCATACTTCTGGCCTTGTGCCATATCTAAGCTAAGCTTAGTAAATAACTATATCTCAAAATAATGGCACCAAACGTGGTGTAATGGTTAGCAAGCTCGCTTCGCAAACCATTGTTAGTGAGTTCGATTCTCATTGGGAGCCCCATACTTCTGGCCTTGTGCCATATCTAAGCTAAGCTTAGTAAATAAATATAACTCAAAATATGGGCACCTCACGTGGTGTAATGGTTAGCGAGCTAGATTCGCAGACCATTGTTAGTGAGTTCAATTCTCATTGGAGCCATACTTCTGGCCTTGTGCCATATCTAAGCTAAGCTTAGTAAATAACTATATCTCAAAATAATGGAACCAACGTGGTGTAATGGTTAGCAAGCTCGCTTCGCAAACATTGTTAGTGAGTTCGATTCTCATTGGGAGCCCCATACTTCTGGCCTTGTGCCATATCTAAGCTAAGCTTAGTAAATAAATATACTCAAAATAATGGGCACCTCACGTGGTGTAATGGTTAGCGAGCTAGATCGCAGACCATTGTTAGTGAGTTCAATTCTCATGGGAGCCCCATACTTCTGGCCTTGTGCCATATCTAAGCTAAGCTTAGTAAATAACTATATCTCAAAATAATGGGCACCAAAGTGGTGTAATGGTTAGCAAGCTCGCTTCGCAAACCATTGTTAGTGAGTTCGATTCTCATTGGGAGCCCAATACTTCTGGCCTTGTGCCATATCTAAGCTAAGCTTAGTAAATAAATATAACTCAAAAATAATGGGCACCTCACGTGGTGTAATGGTTAGCGAGCTAGATTCGCAGACCATTGTTAGTGAGTTCAATTCTCATTGGGAGCCCATACTTCTGGCCTTGTGCCATATCTAAGCTAAGCTTAGTAAATAACTATATCTCAAAATAATGGGACCAAACGTGGTGTAATGGTTAGCAAGCTCGTTCGCAAACCATTGTTAGTGAGTTCGATTCTCATTGGGAGCCCCATACTTCTGGCCTTGTGCCATATCTAAGCTAAGCTTAGTAAATAAATATAACTCAAAATAATGGGCACCTCACGTGGTGTAATGGTTAGCGCTAGATTCGCAGACCATTGTTAGTGAGTTCAATTCTCATTGGAGCCCCATACTTCTGCCTTGTGCATATTAAGCTAAGCTTAGTAAATAACTATCTCAAAAAAATGGCACCAAACGTGGTGTAATGGTTAGCAAGCTCGCTTCGCAAACATTGTTAGTGAGTTCGATTCTCATTGGGAGCCCCATACTTCTGGCCTTGTGCCATATCTAAGCTAGCTTAGTAAATAAATATACTCAAAATGGGCCCTCACGTGGGTAATGGTTAGCGAGCTAGATTCGCAGACCATTGTTAGTGAGTTCAATTCTCATTGGGAGCCCCATACTTCTGGCCTTGTGCCATATCTAAGCTAAGCTTAGTAAATAACTATATCTCAAAATAATGGGCACCAAACGTGGTGTAATGGTTAGCAAGCTCGCTTCGCAAACCATTGTTAGTGAGTTCGATTCTCATTGGGAGCCCATACTTCTGGCCTTGTGCCATATCTAAGCTAAGCTTAGTATATCTTCAAAATAATGGGCACCTCACGTGGTGTAATGGTTAGCGAGCTAGATTCGCAGACCATTGTTAGTGAGTTCAATTTCTCATTGGGTGCCCATATTTATGGCTTGTGCCACATCTAAGTTACGCTTAGTAATCTATATCTCAAAATAATTCAATAGGATTGATTTACATTTGACGGAAAATGACGTAGAATTCAAATGTTCATTTCTATTTAACTACATTTCTGAAGTACAAAACTTAGTAAGGCACTCTTTCGTATGTGTGTGTGTATGTGTATTTATGTGTATGTATGCAGAGAGATCCCAACATTTGCGTCTTAAAAACCGAAACGGAGTCAACGTACATCACTATAGGTTATTTGAAATTAAAGTTAGTTTGAAAATCATCATCTTTGACGTCATATGTTGGAAAAAAAAACAATCTGTACATCAACAGGATTTAATCTAATAAGACTTGATAAAAAAAAACAAATTGGAATAAATTCTCCCAAGGAAATCTTGAATCTTCATTTGATTCATTAAACAAAAAGACCGACAGGTTTGGCAACATTCTCGCTAATTCTTTTTTGGAAAACAAAAATTGAATCGATTATAAACAAATATAACATATTCTACTTGACAGCGATAAAGTAATTTGGTTTGATTGGATTTACGGCATGTCAATGTATTGGGTTATTTTATGCCGGAGACGGTTTGTTTTATTCATTTTTGATGGGTACTGAATTTTTAAACTCATACTTTAAACACATTTTTGAAGTTATTTTGTTGTATTTAACACATGGATGGGTCCTAACAGGTACTACCACTCCGTCTCAGATTGGACCTGGGAGTAGTGGTGATCTAAGTGTACTCCTAATTCCCAGATTCTAGATATGGAACGTGAACATCAGATAATTTAACGTCATACCTAGGACCCTAAAGCCTCATCCATTGTCTTCTAGTACATACATGATAAAAAGGGTTAGGACTGCCATAAGGGCAATAGGATTGGGACAATCATATGTGCTATGGCTTGAGGTGACAAACCGATTGATTAGAGGGGGCTGCAACGAACATCTGTCTACCTAAGCGAAGTGTTGCATGTCATGGACCAAGCAGCAATGGTGATGAAGTGTGCTCTAAATTTCCCAGGCCCCCAGAACTAAAATCTTACCATCTTTCAGAGTTTAACGTCATTCACAGGACATGAAGCCCGCCACCACCCGCCTTCTAGCACCCTCATATGATAAAAAGGTTCGGGCTTGGCATAAGGTAAATAGGGTTGGGACAATTATTTAGGTGCTTGACATGTCCAACCGATAAGACCCGAGGAGCCTCTCCAACTGCTGTCTAGTCCGTCTTGTGCTCATGTTTGAACAGTTGCATACAATCGATTCTTCTTTGTAAAATTAATTCCTGGTCATTAAGAAAAAAACAGATGGTTTTCACAAGACACTAACTCATATCTTAATTGACATTGTCGGCATTAAATGACCCACCGAAGTTGATATGCTGTCAGACAAACCAACAAAACAAACCAAAATCTTAATTGACGAGAAGCCACAGTCTCAAAAAACAATTAACAACCATTGTAGAATAACACAAAAATGAAGCAATACCTTGACTTATGAGTGTAATTATTTCTGCTCGTAACTCAAGTTCTTTATATATCAAATCAATTTTCACCATTGAACTAAACTGAAATACCATTGTTTCATTCAATCCCCCCAGAACACCCACATTTTTTATCCATTTTTTAGTAGTGATACCTTGACGTATGATTTAATTCGTTCTGCTCGTAAAGGTGGTTCCCTTTCGGATATCGATTCCATTAGGATGAAAATCTCCTTGCGAAAATTCCCAGAGATTTGTATTACTCAAATATTTGGTCTATTTTCCTTATCCTTATTGTTTATAACACAACGTTTCCGCCAATGTACCTCCGGCCTTCTTCAGTATTTCTTGTCGAACTCAGGGCACTTTTCGATGTCGGGAACCTTCTTGTTTAATTCGGGATTCACGTCGTACTCGGAAACTTCAATTGTGAAAATCCAAATTATCTAGACCTTCCTTCTCCTAGACTGGTCACCGAGCCTGGGTTGACATGGCCCAGCCGATAAGATCCCCCAATATGCCCACTATTTCCATAGCTGGAGTGACCGTAGTTGAATGCATAAATATTCACTGTATGAAATGCGTTTATGATTTGAAACGGAACGACAATTCCATTTCCTTCGACACTAATCATTGCACCTGCACCTCCCATCAATGAGCTTTTCAGTCTATGGACATTCAATCTTCTTTTGTACGAGCAATTTTAGAAAACCCTTTCATAATGCGCTCCAAATAAAAAATTAAAAAAAACAAACAAAAAAGGCCATATAAAAAGACACCAGATAATTACATTGACTTGTGTCATGTAAATTACATATGACCCTGATTAGGTCTATTAACAGGCAGCACGCACTTGCAAATAAAAACAAAACGTGCCCGTTCTTCGTAACGCTGCTAATAAAGTCTGAACAGACGAGGCATATGGTTTCCTCCCTCCTACTTAAAACAAACAGCAAAAAGAACATTGTCAGAAATGATATCTGCAACTCTTCCATCTAAAAACCGAAGCACAGCAAAAGAGCCTGGGGCAGATTATAAATATTCACAGGCCCTCATTATCATAATCGATCAAAAACTGGTCGCCGTCGCTTAGGTCCTGATGAATATTATAATCTGCCCAGGTCTTGCTGTGGCTTCGGTTTGTTAGATGGAAGAAGTTCAGATATCATTTCTGACAATGTTCTTTTGCGTGTTTGTTAAGTTAGGAGGGAGAAACCATATGCCTCGTCTGTTTCAGACTTTATAGGCAGCGTACGAAAGAAACGGGCACGTTTTGTTTTTATTGCAAGTGCGTGCTCTGTTAATAGACCTAATAGGGTCATATGTAATTTACATGACACAAGTCAATGTAATTAATCTGGTGTCGTTTTCATATGGGTCCTTTTTTGTTTTGTTTTTTTTAATTTTATTTGGAGCGCATTATGAAGGGTTTTCTAAAATTGCTCGTACAAAAGAAGATTTGAATGTCCATAGACTGAAAAGCTCATTGATGAGGAGGTGCATGGTGCAATGATTAGTGTCGAAGGAAATGGAATTGTCGTTCCGTTTCAAATCATAAACGCATTTCATACAGTGATATTATGCATTCAACTACGGTCACTCCAGCTATGGGTAAATAGTGGGGCATATTGGGGATCTTATCGGCTGGCCATGTCAACCCAGGCTCGGTGACCAGTCTAGGAGAAGGAAGGTCTAGATAATTTGGATTTTTCAGACAATTGAAGTTTCCCGAGTACGACGTGAAATCTCCCGAATTAAACAAGAAGGTTCCCGACATCGAAAAGTGCCCTGAGTTCGACAAGAAATACCTGAAGAAGGCCGGAGGGTACATTGGCGGAAACGTTGTGTATATAACAATAAGGATAAGGAAAATAGACCGAAATATTTGAGTAATACAAATCTCTGGGAATTTTCAGCAAGGAGATTTTCATCCTAATGGAATCGATATCCGAAAGGAAACCACCTTTACGAGCAGAACGAATTAAAATCATACGTCAAGGTATCACTACTAAAAAATGGATAAAAAATGTGGGTGTTCTGGGGGGATTGGAATGAAACAATGGTATTTCAGTTTAGTTCAATGGTGAAAATTGATTTGATATATAAAGAACTTGAGTTACGAGCAGAAATAATTACACTCATAAGTCAAGGTATTGCTTCATTTCTTGTGTTATTCTACAATGGTTGTTAATTGTTTTTGAGACTGTGGCTTCTCGTCAATTAAGATTTGGTTTGTTTTGGTTTGGTTTGTCTGACAGCATATCAACTTCGGTGGGTCATTTAATGCCGACAATGTCAATTAAGATATGAGTTAGTGTCTTGTGAAACCATCTGTTTTTTTCTTAATGACCAGGAATTAATTTTACAAAGGAAGAATCGATTGTATGCAACTGTTCAAACATGAGCACAGACGGACTAGACAGGCAGTTGGAGAGGCTCCTCGGGTCTTATCGGTTGGACATGTCAAGCACCTAAAATATTGTCCCAACCCTATTTACCTTATGCCAAGCCCCGAACCTTTTTATCATATGGGTGCTAGAAGGCGGGTGGTGGGTGCGCTTCATGTCCTGTGAATGACGTTAAACTCTGAAAGATGGTAAGATTTTAGTTCTGGGGGCCTGGGAAATTTAGAGCACCACTTCATCACCATTTGCTGCTTGGCCATGACATGCAACACTTCGCTTAGGTTAGACAGATGTTCGTTGCAGCCCCCTCTAATCAATCGGTTGTCACTCAGCCATAGCACATATGATTGTCCCAATCCTATTGCCCTTATGGCTAGTCCTAACCTTTTTATCATGTATGTACTAGAAGACAATGGATGAGGGCTTTAGGGTCCTAGGTATGACGTTAAATTATCTGATGTTCACGTTCCATATCTAGAATCTGGAATTAGGAGTACACTTAGATCACCACTACTCCCAGGTCCAATCTGAGACGGAGTGGTAGTACCTGTTAGGACCCCATCCATGTGTTAAATACAACAAAATAACTTCAAAAATGTGTTTAAAAGTATGAGTTTAAAAATTCAGTACCATCAAAAAATGAATAAAACAAACCGTCTCCGGCATAAAATAACCCAATACATTGACATGCCGTAAATCCCATCAAACCAAATTACTTTATCGCTGTCAAGTAGAATATGTTATATTTGTTTATAATCGATTCAATTTTTGTTTTCCAAAAAAGAATTAGCGAGAATGTTGCCAAAACTGTCGGTCTTTTTGTTTAATGAATCAAATGAAGATTCAAGATTTCCTTGGGAGAATTTATTCCAATTTGTTTTTTTTTTATCAAGTCTTATTAGATTAAATCCTGTTGATGTACAGATTGTTTTTTTTTTCCAACATATGACGTCAAAGATGATGATTTCAAACTAACTTTAATTTCAAATAACCTATAGTGATGTACGTTGACTCCGTTTCGGTTTTTAAGACGCAAATGTTGGGATCTCTCTGCATACATACACATAAATACACATACACACACACATACGAAAGAGTGCCTTACTAAGTTTTGTACTTCAGAAATGTAGTTAAATAGAAATGAACATTTGAATTCTACGTCATTTTCCGTCAAATGTAAATCAATCCTATTGAATTATTTTGAGATATAGATTACTAAGCGTAACTTAGATGTGGCACAAGGCCATAAATATGGGGCACCCAATGAGAATTGAACTCACTAACAATGGTCTGCGAATCTAGCTCGCTAACCATTACACCACGTGAGGTGCCCATTATTTTGAGATATAGTTATTTACTAAGCTTAGCTTAGATATGGCACAAGGCAGAAGTATGGGCTCCCAATGAGAATCGACTCACTAACAATGGTTTGCGAAGCGAGCTTGCTACCATTACACCACGTTTGGTGCCATTATTTTGAGATATAGTTTTTTACTAAGCTTAGCTTAGATATGGCACAAGGCCAGAAGTATGGGGCTCCCAATGAGAATTGAACTCACTAACAATGGTCTGCGAATCTAGCTCGCTAACCATTACACCACGTGAGGTGCCCATTATTTTGAGTTATATTTATTTACTAAGCTTAGCTTAGATATGGCACAAGGCCAGAAGTATGGGGCTCCCAATGAGAATCGAACTCACTAACAATGGTTTGCGAAGCGAGCTTGCTAACCATTACACCACGTTTGGTGCCCATTATTTTGAGATATAGTTATTTACTAAGCTTAGCTTAGATATGGCACAAGGCCAGAAGTATGGGGCTCCAATGAGAATTGAACTCACTAACAATGGTCTGCGAATCTAGCTCGCTAACCATTACACCACGTGAGGTGCCCATTATTTTGATTTATATTATTTACTAAGCTTAGCTTAGATATGGCACAAGGCCAGAAGTATGGGGCTCCCAATGAGAATCGAACTCACTAACAATGGTTTGCGAAGCGAGCTTGCTAACCATTACACCACGTTTGGTTCCCATTTTTTGAGATATAGTTATTTACTAAGCTTAGCTTAGATATGGCACAAGGCCAGAAGTATGGGGCTCCCAATGAGAATTGAACTCACTAACAATGGTCTGCGAATCTAGCTCGCTAACCATTACACCACGTGAGGTGCCCATTATTTTGAGTTATATTTATTTACTAAGCTTAGCTTAGATATGGCACAAGGCAGAAGTATGGGGCTCCCAATGAGAATCGAACTCACTAACAATGGTTTGCGAAGCGAGCTTGCTAACCATTACACCACGTTTGGTGCCCATTATTTTGAGATATAGTTATTTACTAGCTTAGCTTAGATATGGCACAAGGCCAGAAGTATGGGGCTCCCAATGAGAATTGAACTCACTAACAATGGTCTGCGAACTAGCTCGCTAACCATTACACCACGTGAGGTGCCCATGAGTATATTATTTACTAAGCTTAGCTTAGATATGGCACAAGGCCAGAAGTATGGGGCTCCCAAAGAATCGAACTCACTAACAATGGTTTGCGAAGCGAGCTTGCTAACCATTACACCACGTTTGGTTCCCATTATTTTGAGATATAGTTATTTACTAAGCTTAGCTTAGATATGGCACAAGGCCAGAAGTATGGGGCTCCCAATGAGAATTGAACTCACTAACAATGGTCTGCGAATCTAGCTCGCTAACCATTACACCGTGAGGTGCCCATTATTTTGAGTTATATTTATTTACTAAGCTTAGCTTAGATATGGCACAAGGCCAGAAGTATGGGGCTCCCAATGAGAATCGAACTCACTAACAATGGTTTGCGAAGCGAGCTTGCTAACATTACACCACGTTTGGTGCCCATTATTTTGAGATATAGTTATTTACTAAGCTTAGCTTAGATATGGCACAAGGCCAGAAGTATGGGGCTCCCAATGAGAATTGAACTCACTAACAATGGTTGCGAATCTAGCTCGCTAACCATTACACCACGTGAGGTGCCCATTATTTTGAGTTATATTTATTTACTAAGCTTAGCTTAGATATGGCACAAGGCCAGAAGTATGGGGCTCCCAATGAGAATCGAACTCACTAACAATGGTTTGCGAAGCGAGCTTGCTAACCATTACACCACGTTTGGTTCCATTATTTTGAGATATAGTTATTTACTAAGCTTAGCTTAGATATGGCACAAGGCCAGAAGTATGGGGCTCCAATGAGAATCGAACTCACTAACAATGGTTTGCGAAGCGAGCTTGCTAACCATTACACCACGTTTGGTGCCCATTATTTTGAGATATAGTTATTTACTAAGCTTTGCTTATATATAGCGCAAGGCCATAGGTATGGGGCACCCAGTGAGAATCGAACTCACTAACAATGGTCTGCTAATCTAGCTTGCTAACCATTACACCAAATGAGTTGCCCAAATATACTAAGCTTAGCTTAGATATGGCACAAGGCCAGAAGTATGGGGCGCCCAATGAGAATCGAACTCACTAACAATGGTTTGCGAAGCGAGCTTGCTAACCATTACACCACGTGAGGTGCCCAAATTTTGAGATATAGTTATTTACTAAGCTTAGCTTAGATATGGCACAAGGCCAGAAGTATGGGGCGCCCAATGAGAATCGAACTCACTACCAATGGTCTGCGAAGCGAGCTTGCTAACCATTACACACGTGAGGTGCCCAATATTTGAGATATAGTTATTTACTAAGCTTAGCTTAGATATGGCACAAGGCCAGAAGTATGGGGGCCCCAATGAGAATCGAACTCACTACCAATGGTCTGCGAAGCGAGCTTGCTAACCATTACACCACGTGAGGTGCCCAATATTTTGAGATATAGTTATTTACTAAGCTTAGCTTAGATATGGCACAAGGCCAGAAGTATGGGGCGCCCAATGAGAATCGAACTCACTACCAATGGTCTGCGAAGCGAGCTTGCTAACCATTACACCACGTGAGGTGCCCAATATTTTGAGATATAGTTATTTACTAAGCTTTGCTTAGATATAGCACAAGGCCAGAAGTGTGGGGCGCCCAGTGAGAATCGAACTCACTACCAATGGTCTGCGAAGCGAGCTTGCTAACCATTACACCACGTGAGGTGCCCAATATTTTGAGATATAAGTTGTACTGTGACCCACCACGCAAACTTATAGACTCTGTGTAGGCGCCGCGTGGATTAAAACCAGCCAATCAAAACGAATCGAATACGTGTTTAATAAACTATTTAATTGCCGATTTTGAAAGCCAGTCAGTTGCCGGTATTTGACACGGACTAACAGGTCAACAACCAAGCGTGCTGCTCAACTCAAGGATTCTTCACAAGGGAACAACCAAGGATTCTTCACTGAGGAGCACAAGGATTATGCATTACAAAAAGGAACAACCTAGAATTCTGCCTAACACCAAGGAACAAAATGATTCTACATAACAATAGGGAACACAAGGAATCTCCACTGTAAAGTACTTTCACCTACGCCCTAAAAATGGCCACAAAATTACAACAAGTCCAATTTGTTAAGCCTCAAGTGAAAAGCCCAGAGTAAAGATCAAAAACGCTCACAGTGTGGGGAAAATCTACAGCGCAATATCCAACAATTCAAATGAAAGTTTCAACAGTTCAAGTATTGTAAAAAGCCAATAATCTCCACAGCCTAAAAATAATCAAATGAGAAGCCCAAAATTCAAGCTATCACGTGATGTAAGAAAACATTACTAGAATTACTTTCAACAACACGTTAATTAACTGAAAGTATATTTTTCGAACTGAATTACGTTGCTATCAAAAAATACCGCGGTCAAATTTCCTGTGAATATTTCTTAAGACAAACACCCCATGGAAGAACCCAAAGGATGTTAAAATCTTCCAGGATAAGCACCTGAATAAGTTATTACACACACACACACACACACACACACACACACATAATATATATATATATATATATATATAATATATATAATATATATATATGAATACATATATATATAAAATATATTCATAACCATCTTCGAGAATAATAAAATGTTCAAGGGGCTCATACCTGATAGGATTATACAAGCACTCACAATCAATCACACGTACACACACACACACACATGCCACACCACACCAACACACACACACACACACACACACACATATATTATATATATATATATATATTATATATATATATATATATATATATATAATTGCAATAATAGTTTGTTTTCGAATAGGATTCATTTTTAGTAAAGTTCAATTAATTTCCTGAAATCCCAATATTCTATGAATATATTTCTGGAAAATCAACCATTTTTCTCTCGAGTTCCATTCATTTCTAGATATCAGTCTCCAGATTATGATAATCACCTTTATCTCCAAATCGGAATACTTTTCCTCAATCTTTGGATCGACAATAAATATCCATTGATTTTCTCATGTTCTTTTAGCTTTTCTCTATTGCCTCCAGGATGAACATATCTATCTTCCATGTCGGCTTCTGCTGTTGGCCACCTTTGAGATTAATGTGGCACGTGGTCTTCTCTCATCTTCAGTCGTTTCCTCAAGGATTTTGGCATGATTTGATATTTTTTGGGAGAGTGCATATCTTAGGAACCCAAAAAAAAAGAAAGAAGAAGACGATTCTCTCCAAGATCTCTAACTTTATCCATCCTCTTTAAAATGGTATTTCGGGTTGTTTCCTTTCCTACTGCTTCAAGGATTTCCAGCATGAACGACGTTATCTTGATCTCCCACAATTACGTCAACTCGTATTTTTTTAAAACCTGTGGCATATATTGTATCTCAAAGTGGATCAGGAAGTCTCCTGTAAGCCGAACTTACTATTATTACTTTTACCAAGAATCCTGTTGCCTGAAAAGTTATTTTTTTCTCTCTCAGTTCTTCAATTCACCAATGTTTCCTAAGGCTCTTTGGAACCATTCCACTGATTCAATGTTGAAAGAATGACGTTGATCCTCATATTCCACACCTCCAATATATACATATATAATATATATATATATATATATATATTATATATATATATATATTAAAGCTGCTCCGCGTTTTCGTTGTAGTAGCATAACTACTTAATCAAAAAGTGGTCAGTATATTCGTAAAAATATAGAGCATGTTACGATTAGAGTTACGATGCTACAGTTTTAGAAAAACGTTTTTTCTCTAACACGGTTACAGTGTTCAACATTTTTAGGTTGCAATATTTTATACATACTATATAAATTATATATACTAAATAAATTTCGAAACTAAAATTTAAGAAGACTAAAAAGACTAGCAAGAATATGCACCCTTCGGTTTAGGCTTTAAGGCAATGAATTAATACTAAATTAGAAACAATACGAAATTAAATGAAAACGCATATAAAAGATTACACTTATGTTAATTATGTTTTAATTGGTTTCTATATAAAATAATTCATAGGCTTGATTTTAATACGTTGGAGAATAAAACAATAATATTAGAGATCAATAACACCAGTAATAATTTATTTAAAAAAAAAAGAAAACAGTTTTGTTAAAACAGTATGCAAATCACCCACTTCATGTATTATGTAAACCTTTATTTCTTCGTTATATATAAGACACACTACAGGATCTTACACAGTATTAGTATGGTCTGTTTTGATAGAAATCTAACTCAGATGTTCATACACATCGTTAAGAAATTTAAGATTTATTATATGTATTAATGAGTTTGACTATAAGCTAAATACAGGATTGCCTTGGTCTTGTTTTGTTTTACGGCATATCAAGTGGTCATTTAATGCCGATAAAGTTTTGAAATAAATCAATTCTTATGGGTAATAAACATTTTTTTATGAATACATTTTTCTATTTAACCCATAGATGGGACCCTAACAGGTACTACCACTCTGGGTCAGAGTGGACCAGGGAGCAATGGTGATGAAGGGGTGCTCCACATTCCCCAAAACCTCCAAAAAACTGGAACCTCACTCTCAGATAGTGATTAACGTCATTCCCAGGACATGTAGACCTTCAGTGACCGGCTTCTAGGACCCATATGATAAAAAGGGGTTGGGCTTGCCATAAGGGCAATAGAGTTGGGAAAATCATATAGGTGCTAGGATTGACGTGACCAGCCGATTGATCGGAGGGGGCCTATCCGACCGCCCGTCTAGCCCAAGATAGGAGTGG
Source organism: Doryteuthis pealeii (assembly GCA_023376005.1). NCBI lineage: Eukaryota > Metazoa > Mollusca > Cephalopoda > Myopsida > Loliginidae > Doryteuthis > Doryteuthis pealeii. The sequence goes on along the minus strand of JALAJA010000248.1, from coordinate 3,087 downwards.
AGTTCTGCAACTCATTGACTGATCATCCACATGGGCTCTATCCTTAAGCATCACGGGTCGCTACCCACGGCCAACAAGTTGCCCCAATCGGGGAGTCTGCGGAGGTGCATTCGGTGCATTCTAACGCCCCAGTCAACAGGGCGGTAAATACACGATTGATAAACTTGGAAAATGCCAAGAGGACAATAAGCAGTGACGTAGTTTCGGTTACTGACACAATGAATCTTCATTTTAATAAGATTATATTTATTCATGTAAGTCATGATAATAGATACACTCACTTAATGATAGGACACGTTTTCACTGGGTTATCGGGCCGGATTAGATTAGAAAGTTCCCCAGGAACCACAAGGTTCTTGGTTCGATACCGGTTCTCGCCAACTTAGCGTATGAGTAACACAGGGATCTGTGCGGTAAATGAAGAACTGGCGGTAGGTGTGGGTCTCCACATTCAGAAGCAAAAATAATCTTCTTGTCTAGCGCTTTGTGAAAAGGGGATGGACTCCCTCACTCCTGATACCGACTTTAGGCACCTCGACGAATTTCTATATCATTTGCTCTCAGTGCATTATTTGTACGCATGCAGAGTTTGTCGAAAGAATGTTTCAATGCCAAAAACTTTTCTTCTCTGACCTTTTTCGTTATTTCCTAGTGATATGAATCATAGTATTATTTCTCAAAATGTCCTACAACTATTACAGGGAACTATGTAGTCTCATAAAATATGTATGTTAGATCTCAAAAGTAAATCGGAGATAGCAGGAAATTACTGGCCCCATTTTGGCTTGCTACAACCGTACCATAAACTAACAATAGGTATCCCCTCTCAATAAGTCTCCGCTACAATAAAATATGTTCTAATAAATTTGAAGGATTTCACGAGGAACGCTTTGGAACCACAAATCTATATGTAAATCATATAATCGTGCCATTGTCCCATTGGCTCCTATCTAGAAGATCTCTAGGCTAACACCTTTGGGAGCTGGTGCAGTTAAATTCTGATGATGATGCTTGTCTTCAGAGATTGAGTGAAAAGTAACATAAAAACACAAGTCACCTCAAATAATATAAAGAATTTTTCATTGTTTATTCTTTCCTTTGTTCAACATCTGATACAATGAATATATGTGGAAATGGGTGACATTCTCGGGTTTAGATCTGTGAATTCCCCAGGTTAAATTGTTGCATAATTATTGAAATGATTCTGGAGTTGGTTATATTAAATAATTAATTAAAATTGTAAGTTAAATTATATGATCTATGGCATAAAAAGCCATTTTGATGTGGGTAATAGCCATTTTTCAACATTTTCATAAATCTTCAGTGGAGAAATATACCTAATATTAATGGGGTTTTTTTTTACATAAAAATTTTAAAATGTTATCATCAATCAGCCTCGACTATAGACATTGCAAGTGAAGGCTGTCCCTGCAGATGTTTGTGTACGCGGTGCTTTGTTGCCATCGCTTCTCTTGGCTTGATTGAGTTGCGCCAGGGGGACTTCAGAATATCATTAGAATTGCATGTTTTCGTATAAATAGTGTTGGGTTCAAAGTTATAATATGCAAATTATAATGTTGGTTGAACAAACAACTCTGACCAAGAGTGTTAAATATAACAATGGACTTTAATACAAGGACAACACGTGGAGAAACATTTAAGACATGAGATACATATACATGAGACAAGAAATACATAGTATATATATATATATATGTACATAGACAAGCGATAAGATACAAAAGTTATGGAGAGTCCATAAGCTAAAGTCACTTACTACATTGCCTGTGTGGGGTTTACACCCCCACACGTAGGGTGTAGATAAACTGTCCTAACCATTAGTTGTCAAGTCCTGGAGAAGAAAGAGAATTCAAATCTGGCGCTTGCCTGCTTAAATAGGCAGGACGCCTGGTGAGGAAAAACAATAACACGAGGGAAGACAACTCTTCCAGCCAACCAAAGGCAGATAATCCCGACAATAGCATTAATTGTCGGAATGTCCAAAGTAGAGACGCTCTAATTTTTTTCAAGTAAAACGATACACAAGAATTGCTATTTCTTATCACTCCATTATACATATGTCTCTTTTATGATTGGATTTTTCTTGTAACTCACTGCATTTCTGTTTCTGTCTGTCTGTCTGTCTGCTCTGTCTCTGTCCACTCTCTCCTGTCCCTGTTTTGTTTGACCTTCTTCATCGGAATAATCATATGTAAATATATCAATACATGGTTATCGCCAATTTTATCGCATTTAGTATTGAGTTGAAAGATATGATATTATCTAACTTGTCTCTCTTCTGGCCACTTGTCATTTAAAAAATAAAAGAATACCTGTTAAATTTCACCTCAAAAACTCATCATTTACCATTTTTATACAGATCTTCAATTTTTCAATGTTTATTAGTAAAATACATATCAGCATTGCATTCCGGCCTCAAGGTTATGTATCAGCCCCCCCCTCCGACATCACATGACACTTGAAAAAACATAATGATTAAGGGTCATGTTCTAACTCAGGTAAATCCTTTCAGGTACCAGGGCTCCACAGTTGCCATCAACAATAAACTCAATACCGACTTTGATCTCCGAATTGCAAATGTTTCCAAAGTATTTGACCCGCTGAAGTGTTTTCGCAACCTCCTGTACGATGTAGAAAGCCTGAACTGTAACACAGGTGGATACCCACAGACGACTTATCTCTACTATATGCGTCACTTGCGCAAGTATATTAAATGTCAAGTGGTTGGCAAACATGTTTCAAACAGGACCATCTTGAAGAGAATGGACTCCCTCACAAGCAGGACATACTTGTCCAACGCAACCTGAGATGGCTGACCTCTTAAACACACTTGGAGATGACAGACTGCCAAAGCAGATTCTGTACTCTCAACTGAGAGAAGGAATCAGGTGGAATCATGTAGGCAATTCTCAGGTACAGACCCATCAAAGAGAACCTGAAATTCCTATAGGAATTGGCAAGATGCCAACCAGAGACCAAATAAAATTGGAGGAAAAAGATTCCGCGTGGTAACCATCATCGGATATGAATGGACAGCAAATAACTGAATCACTAATAATAGCTACA
>JALAJA010000247.1:65203-74117 GCA_023376005.1 Doryteuthis pealeii | reverse complement strand
TATTAGTGTGAAGGCTTGTGTTGGACCATCCACACTTTTTAGCACAGTCGATAGGAAAGAATTGGTGCATCAAGGGTTGCCACAAACCCAATCAACGACGACCTCAGGAATTTTGAATTCAGAGTTATCCCTCTCCTAGACTGGTTACTTACCCAAGGCTGAAGGGCCCAGTCTGCCCTACTATTTAACCCATAGCTGGAGGGAATTTTGAATTCAGAGTTATCCCTCTCCTAGACTGGTTACTTACCCAAGGCTGAAGGCCCAGTCTGTCCTACTATTTAACCCATAGCTGGAGGGAATTTTGAATTCAGAGTTATCCCTCTCCTAGACTGGTTACCTACCCCTAGGCTGAAGGGTCCAATCTGTCCTACTATTTAACCCATAGCTGGAGGGAGAATATATGGATTCATACCTTTCCCAAGGTTATTAGCGCTATGTTAAATGCCAACAGCTTCGTCTAGGAATTGAACAGTCCATTTTCCACAACTCTAACCACTAGCCCACGCACCTCCATTTATATATATATATATATATATATATATATATATATATATATATATATATATATATATATATATATATATATATATATATATATATATATAAATGGAGGTGCGTGGGCTAGTGGTTAGAGTTGTGTAAAATGCCTAGACAGCGAAGAAGTCTATCCTCTTTTCACTCGTGCTAGACCAAAGAGATTGTTTTTGCGTCTGGGGTGGAGCGCTACACCTACCATCAGCATCCCTGTGCTACTTATACGCTGAGTTAGCGAGGGTCAGTATCGAACTAGGAACCTTGTGATTCCTAGCCGAACGGATCTACCGACTGAGCTAACCAGGTCCTTAATGTCAGTATAGTTGAGTCTATTTATCTATATAAATGAAAGTAAACAAACAGGCTTTATAGTCTGTATGAGATGGCGATAGCCGACAATTTGGGAGAATAAGTGCTTAATTGAAGTCATACCTAATTGAAAGTTAATTAGTTGATAATTATGAATTAGGCGAGCATATCTGTTTAAATGTTAAGGCGTAAACAAATCGAGAAAAGGGTGATCTCTGTATGTACATTTCGGCATATTATGACTCATCAGCAGAGTTATAGACAGGAGACTGCTCTGTGTGTGACTCGAACCCTGATTGCCAAGCAGACAGATGGGGATTCTAACCATTACACTAGCTGGTTATCTAAATATCTATCTATTTCCAGCTATTATCTCAATTTATTTCCCTATTCGCATCTACCTTTCTATCTATATCTATTTATCTATCTGTTCATATTAATCGATTTTAGTCTGTTCGTATCTATTTATTTCAATATATTTGTCTCTCTCTACTTATCATATTTTCCTATCTATCTATCTATCTATCTATCTATATATATATATATATATATATATATATATATATATATATATATATATAAAGTTAAAAATTAATGCTAAAATGAATGAATGGATGAAATAAAAATGAATGAAATGAGGTGGATAAATGAAAAACCCTTTCCAAGGGACCCCCTCTCAAAAGTATTAAAACATTTTTTGACAGTGGGGTTCCTGATAGAAAGTTTTTCTCGTCTATTATTAGACTCCTTTGAAGCATCAAATTAATGATATATATATATATATATATATATATATATATATATATATATATATATATATATATATGAGAGTACGTAAATAAACACTGTGTTTATTTGATATGGCTTTTAGCCGACAATTTTTGGAGGATATGTGCTTAATTGAAGTCATACCTAATTTTTGAAAATTAATTAGTTAATAATTAATGAATTTAGGCTGGCATATATGTTCAAATGTAAGTCTAAACAACTCGAGAAAATGTCAATCCCTGAATGTACATTTCGACCTATTAGGTCTCATCAGCAATGTTATAGACATGGGAGACTGCTCCGTGTGTGACTCGAAACCTCGACTTGCCAAGTTGACAGGAGGAGATTCTAACCACTACACCAGCTGGCCAATCCCAGATTCTTCGTCTGTTTTGAAACTTATTTATATTCCACTTTTTATTGACTTGCTACACGACATATATATATAATATATATTATATATATATATATATATATATATATATATATATATATATATCATTAATTTGATGCTTCAAAGGAGTCTAATAATAGACGAGAAAAACTTTCTATCAGGAACCCCACGCTCAAAAAGTGTTTTAATACTTTTGAGAGGGGGTCCCTTGGAAAGGATTTTTCATTTATCCACCTCATTTCATTCATTTTTATTTCATCCATTCATTCATTTTACCATTAATTTTTTACTTTATATATATATATATATATATATATATATATATATATATATATATATAGATAGATAGATAGATAGATAGATAGGAAAATATGATAAGTAGAGAGAGACAAATATATTGAAATAAATAGATACGAACAGACTAAAATCGATTAATATGAACAGATAGATAAATAGATATAGATAGAAAGGTAGATGCGAATAGGGAAATAAATTGAGATAATAGCTGGAAATAGATAGATATTTAGATAACCAGCTAGTGTAATGGTTAGAATCCCCATCTGTCTGCTTGGCAATCAGGGTTCGAGTCACACACAGAGCAGTCTCCTGTCTATAACTCTGCTGATGAGTCATAATATGCCGAAATGTACATACAGAGATCACCCTTTTCTCGATTTGTTTACGCCTTAACATTTAAACAGATATGCTCGCCTAATTCATTAATTATCAACTAATTAACTTTCAATTAGGTATGACTTCAATTAAGCACTTATTCTCCCAAATTGTCGGCTATCGCCATCTCATACAGACTATAAAGCCTGTTTGTTTACTTTCATTTATATATAGATAAATAGACTCAACTATACTGACATTAAGGACCTGGTTAGCTCAGTCGGTAGATCCGTTCGGCTAGGAATCACAAGGTTCCTAGTTCGATACTGACCCTCGCTAACTCAGCGTATGAGTAGCACAGGGATGCTGATGGTAGGTGTAGCGCTCCACCCCAGACGCAAAAACAATCTCTTTGGTCTAGCACGAGTGAAAAGAGGATAGACTTCTTCGCTGTCTAGGCCACCCCGATGACTATACAGACATAGAGATCGATCGATCGATAGATAGATAGATAGATACACACGAATATGATGAAATAAATAGATAAATTAATATAAAGAGAGTGAAATACGAATAGGAAAATTGACAGACAGACAGGCGGATAGACCGAGAGACATATAGATAGATATAGATAGATATGAAGTGAAATAGACAGACAGGTAGATAGATAGATACGATAGATAGATTAATATAGGTAAAAGTAAAGTCGTCGGGGTGGCCTAAAGTCGGTATCAGCCAATCATCGAGGGAGTCTATCCCCTTTTCACTAGCGCTAGACCAAAGAGATTGTTTTTTTCGTCTGATGTGGAGCGCCACGCCTACCATCAGGTCCTCACTTTGCCGCACAGATTACTGTGCTACTCATATGCTGAGTTGGTGAGAGCCGGTATCGAACTAGGAACCTTGTGGTTTCTAGCCGAACGCCCTGCCGGCTGAGTTAACCCGGCCCTGTAGATTAATATAAAGAGAGTGAAACACGAAGATAGACAGACGGACAGACAGACAAACAGACAGATAGATATGATGTGAAATAGACAGATAGATAGATAGATAGGAATAAAAAATAAAAAAAGCCTGCTGTGAAGACCGCGTATAGTTAGTTACGGAGTAGATAATAAGACGAAATCAATTAGTACGAGTCCTTATATTTTCAGCGGGCAATATGGCGAGACAAACGAGAAACAACAACCTATTTTGTTCGTGCTGTTCTTAGCAAAAGAACCCCGCTAGGCAGTAAATGACTTTCGTAGTCATCACTTAGTTTAATTCTTCTTCATGTTCTGAAGAAGTCATCCAGTGTAGTCTGACTTTCAATATATATATATATATATATATATATATATATATATATATATATATATATATAACCCCGTTAGGCAGTAAATGACTTTCGTAATCACTTTAATTCTTCTTCATGTTCTGAAGAAGTCATTCAGTGTGATCTTACAATATATATATATATATATATATATATATATATATATATATATATATATATGCTGTAGATAGAAGGAAAGTGGTCAAGAAATGATCAACTCAAAACAAGTCACAGGGTGATACGTTTCGTCTGTATTCATAGACTTCCTCAGTCATCTGCTCAGATGACTGAGGAAGTCTGTGAATACAGACGAAACGTATCACCCTGTGACTTGTTTTGAGTTGATCATTTCTTGACCACTTTCCTTCTATCTACAGCATATCGTCGGATCCTAAACCCATCCACCCTTCCTTCATATATATATATATAGTGATTGCCACTTCTTTACAGAAGAAGACCATTTCTACAAGTAGTTTGGTTGTGAGCACGCAGATGGCCCACGGATTCAGATTTGTTTTTGCGTATCCAGCCAGACATGTGAATACCTTCCCCGTCTTCCTCTCGTATGCAACCATACGTGACTGAGAAATCCAGCCCTCGAGAGACAAACCCTGCCACACAGGTCACAGGTCAATCTTAAATGTAGAAAATGTGTCCGTGACATCCGTCATATGCCGCTCGTGTAGAGACTGATTCAGGATTGGGGTGTTCGAGCCGCCTTACATAAAACCCCTTACAGCTACCATCAGCCTGCTCTTTCAAAAGAATGTGTACCCAGCCCCCATTTCTATTAATTGGTCCTCATCGCTGAAACTGACTTCCGCAAGGGCCTCGATGTCTACCCCATATCGAGACAGTTTTCCACGATACCAGTTCGGGGTTTGGGGTTTCCCGATCTCTCAAGATCGAGAAATGTCCGGACATTCCAGGTGGCTATTGTTAGCCTATGTTTTATGTTGTAATATTTTCTTGTATTCACCCTGCTAATGGGAATAGCCGTCAAACCGCAGGTTACTGGGCAGCTTCATAAGTGAACAGGCATTTGTTTAGGCCATCGTTTTTAGACTCTTCCCAGATGTCTGGGTGAACAGTGCCAATATATATATAAAATATTTGTATATATACAAAATACCAGGCTTCATTTAATTATTTATTTAGTTATCATTCCCACTTTGTTCCCTTAATAATCAACAATGATTCTTTAATATATCTCCGTTTCTAGATAAAATAGTGTTAAATAATTACTAAATACTAGGCTTCATTTAATTATTTATTTAGTTATCATTCCCACTTTGTTCCCGTTGTTCTCTTAAAAATAATCAGTCCATTAATACTTTTTCTTGTCTTTTGCATTTCTTCGAGTTGCGTCACGCGTCATGACATCTTCGCATGTGTGGATCGCGACTTGCCTTTCAAAAATAAAACGCTGATCAAATACAGTTACATAACTAAAAAGATTTTCATCTCCTGTCACATATAAAAACATCCATCATTTTCTTCACCCCAGGATACATCCTGATGAAGGTTCAATGTAACCGAAATGTTTAAACATCGATAATTAAATTCATCCCATTTTCGGAACACTTGTTTTTTTTCAAAATTTTCTTTATATTGTCGGATTTATTTTCCATATTTACTCCCATATATATATATATATATATATATATATATATATATATATATATATATATATATATACCAAAGCATGGCTTGTCAAACACAGAAGATTTTTTTTAAATTTCTAAAAGTGTCACGAAACTTTGAATTGGGCACATGGCCTAGTGGATAAAGGTGTTAGGTTAAGACAGTTCTAAGTGACAGTTATCTCTAGATTGCAGGTTCAATCCTGATCAATGGCAGCAGTAACATAGAATAATAAACAAAGCTTAACGCCTCTACCGCAGCTATGGTTAGCGGAATGAGAACAGGATACTCCCGTGGATTGAATAAAAGGTTAGGTTCAAAGTTCCGTGATGGCTCCCGATTACGACAAAAAGGTTCCCGATTACGACAAGAAAATTTCCAGGCCCGAAAAGAATGTTCTCGTGTCTGAAAAGAAGGTTTCCAAATCCGTGAAGGTTCCCGAGTCCAATAAGAAATATCTGAAGAAGGCCAGAGAGCATATCAACCGAATCGTTGTACAAATAACGATGAAGATGAGGACAATAGTCCGAATAACGCTGATAATACTAATCGTCCAAAAGCGTTTGTCGTGTACCAAAACTAACTAATTCCAAGATACAAGGTGTGTCACAAAAGTATCGAGATGGAAACTGTATTTATCAAGATATAAATGAAGGTTAATACCTTTTTGGTACGATCAACTGCCTCTCGCTCGAGTTCGGCCTATGACATCAGCTTTAGACGCGCCCACACATTTTTATGAAATCAAACGTCTCTTCGCTTACACGAGTACGACCAAGACCAAACACTTATTTTACTTTTAAAACGTAATATTTTTTAGCTTAGAAAATTTAAAGAGAACATCTTTGAATCATGTAAATTTAGGGTTCTACAAATATTTTTTCTTTACTGCCAAACTTCCACTCGCTTGAATTTATTTATTTTTTGTTTTGTTTTTGATAAAGTTTTAACTCAAAGTTCTTCTTAAATTCTATCGAGTGAGGGGAAACATGAAATGATTGTTTGATTTCTAAAAACAAAAAAAAAAGTGTAAAGATTCGTGCATATGAAAATAATTGTTAATAAACATTTATATAAAAATATAGAATCGTTTTATTTATAAATAAAAATGTGAATAAAATAAAATTCGTAACTAAAGAAAAATATTTGCAGAACCCTAAATTTACATGATTCAAAGTTGTTTTCTTTATTTGCGATTGGCAGTTGATCGTACCAAAAAAGTATTACCGTAGAAATGAATAATGAATGGAAAGTTTTTTTTTTCAGAATACAAAGTGTGTCACAAAAGTTGCCGAGTTTGAAGCTGTATTTACCAAGATATATATGAACAATGAATGGAACGTTCATTTTTTTCAGAATACAAGGTGTGTCAAAAAGTACAACAAATCTCGATACTTTTTGACACACCTTTAATATCTCGTTACTATTAGTTTCATGCTTATTGCAATCATCAGACGAGACTGTCAAAATCTTAACATTTTGACCATCTCGTCTGATGATTGCAGTAAGCATGAGCCCAATCGTAACGAGATATTAAATCCATAATATCTAATATTTGATTGTAAAGCCGCTCTGCTATTTTAGCATTGGGCACCTTTATATGCCAATACCTTTCTCATTCATTCTCTATTCATTCTATATTATATATATATATATATATATATATATATATTGCAAGTCACCAAACAATGGAGTATAAGTGAGTTCTAAACAAACGAAAAATCTGGGAAAAAACCAGCTAGTGTAATGGTTAGAATCCCCGCCTGTCAGCCTGGCAGTTAGGGTTTGAATCACACACAGAGCAGTTTGCCTGTCTATAACTCTGCTGATGAAGCATAATATACCGAAATGTACATACAGAGATTGACTTTTTTCGATTTGTTTAGCCTTACATTTGAACAGATATGCCCGCTTAATTCAATAATTATCAACTAATTGATTTTCAAAATTAGGTATGACTTCAATTAAGCACATATTCTCCCAAAAATTGTCGGCTAAGGCCATATCAAACACATTGTTTGTTTGTTTACTTTCATATATATATATATATATATATATATATATATATATATTGTACAAGCAAAAAAATATTCCACATCACGCAAACACGCAAACACGAGAATACAGTAAAAAAAAACCCACACATTTGACCATTTACACCATTTCTGCCGTTTTCAAAGGAACCGATTCATTTTACCTGATGAATGCTTTCAGCAAGAAACCGCTGGTTGTAATACCGTTCCGAAATAAATAAATAAAACCAAAAACTTTTATTTGTTACTTCATTGAACTATATATATATATATATATATATATATATATATATATAGAGAGAGAGAGAGAGAGAGAGAGAGAGGGAGGGGGAGGGAGAGGGGGAATAGGGAATGGGAAGTTAATGTGATTTGCAGACAAATAAAGATGTCTGTGTATGTAATTGTCATTGGTTATGAAGGACAAACAGAATGAAGGGAGACGACTGCAAGCAATTTGGGTCGTCATGTGTCAGACAAGGAGATTGTCATAAGTCCAATTTAAACGCCAAACTGACATTTTGTGCGTCATAATACGAGGAAACGCAGCTAGGCATAGACTATAACAATGTCAGCTGCACAACTTATTGTCTATCACGTTGGCTCAAATGGCAAACGTGATGTGCATATATATATATATATATATATATATATATATATATATATATATATATATATATATATATATGTGTATGTGTGTGTGTGTGTGTGTGTGTGTGTGTGTGTCAAGAAAATAAATGAATGAAGCTTCTGAAGAAGTTTCTGAACTAACAGAGACGAATATTAATTGAATCAATTGTTTGTGGTGTTATTCACTTTTCTTACAAATTATTTCACACACACACACACACACACACACACACACACACACACACACATATATATATATATATATTATATATATATATTAAAAGAAAGGAAATGAATCCGACAGTATGAGTATGAAAAGGTGGAATGAAAACATCACACAATGCTGTTAATGAGAAATATTATTATTATTATATTAGATTATAAAGAGAAATATTATTATTATTATAAGAAATTTTTGGTTAAATCGGTTAAATCCTACTCAACGGACATAAATTAACTTTGAATAACGTATGTTTGTGAATTGTGTTACGCCTCAAAGATACGCAGTTCAAAGTTAACTGACCTGAAAAATGTAAGAAATTTCAAATAAAATAACTGGAGCATTATATCTTTTATTCATTAATGTATCAACACTGAAAATTTCATTAAAATCGGTTAATTCCTTGATTTTTAGTATTTTTTTCTTTCAGTGGGGTGACATACATTGCATGTTAT
>JALAJA010000247.1:52703-60203 GCA_023376005.1 Doryteuthis pealeii | reverse complement strand
TTTGCATAATTCCCAGTGGATCACCTTCCCAACCCAGTCGTGTCTAGTTTTGTATTCTCGTTGTGCTAGTTTGCTACATTCACAGAGTATATGGTTTACAGTCTCATCTCTATTACCGCAAAGTCTACATTTACTATTTTGTTGGGTATTATCAATTTTCGCTTTTATATAGTTTGTCCTTATGGCATTATTTTGTGCAGCAATTATTAATTATTCTATTTCTCTTTTGAGGTTTCCTTTTCTTAACCATGTTCAAGTCTTTCCATGTGCAATCTCTTCGATTTGTCGTTTGAAGTGTCCATATAATTGTTTTTCTTCCCATTTTTGTTTTCTAGTCTTTGTTGTTTTTCTGTTTGTCCATCTGTCACTTCTACTATTGTTGGCCGCCATAAGTAATTTGTCTTTGCTCTTTCTTGTGTAATCCTCAAGTTGTTGGATAGTGGTTTCTACGCAATCCTCTATGTTGGCAAGACCTCTTCCCCCTTCCTTTCTTGACACATATAATCTATCTCTGTCGTCTCTAGGGTGAAGAGCCTTGTGCATGGTCATTAACTTTCTCGTTCTCTGGTCAATCTGTCTGAGTTCTTCTTTTGTCCATTTTAAGAATGGCCCTGGGTATCTTATAATGTGGACGGCCAAGGTATTGATTCCTTTGATCAGATTTCTGCTGTTAAGTTTTGTTTCTAGAAGTATTCTAGTTCTCCTGAGATATTCTTTTTTAACTTTTCCTTTCATTTCTGTTTGCTTAATATTGTCCGCTTCTAAAATTACTAAGTATTTGTAACTTTCATTTTCATCAAGTGATTTTATGGTGTCCTGATTTGGTAGTTGTATTCCATTCATTAATTTTCTTTCGCCCTTTTTCATTACTAGCATAGCACATTTTTCAATTCCAAATTCCATTCCTATATCTTGGCTATATATTCTAATAGTTTGTACCAGGGTTTCTAACTCTTTTTCATTTTTTGCAAAATTTTTGATGTCATCCATGTACATGAGGTGGTTTATCTTCTTTTGTGTGCAAGTGAATTTGTATCCCCCTGTACATTTTTTAAGTATATGACTGAGAGGCATCATTGCTATAATGAACAGTAGTGGTGATAATGAGTCTCCTTGGAAGATAGCTCTTTGGATTTTACTTCTGCCAGGGATTGTTTTCCGGCTTTAATTGAACTCTCCAGTTTTCCATGGCTTTTTCAATGAAATTTATGATGTTGTTGGAAATTTTGTACATTTTTAAACATTCTAAAATCCAGGTATGTGGGACCATGTAATATGCTTTTCTGTAGTCGATCCAGGCCATTGCAATATTTCCGTCTATTTTTTACTTCTTTAAGAATGTATTGGTCTATATATAGTAAATCGTGGGTTCCTCTTTTTCCCTTGCGGCATCCTTTCTGTTCTTCTGGAAAAGGTTTCGCCAATTGAGTAAAAAGTATATTCCTTCTTTTATAACGGCAGTCAATATTTTCCACATCATGGGTAGACAAGTTATCGGTCTATAATTGCTGGGATGTTTCCTTTTTTAGGGTCTTTCTGGATTAGGTAGTTATTCCTTTCGTCATCCATTCGGTACTTCTGTTTCTTGTAGACATCTGTTCAGTTGCTGGGCCATTTCTTTGTGGATAGAAGTAAAATTTTTGAACCAGAATCCATGTATGCCACCGTGGCCTGGTGTTTTCCAATTTGTTACTTTCTTGAGTACTGATTTGAGTGTAATTATATGAACACTTGCTACAGGCCCTTCCTCAATTTCCATCAATTCATTCTTAATATCACTATTATTATTATTATTATTATTATTATTATTATTATTATTATTATTCAATTCTTTCATTCTTTTATCCTTTAATTTTCCTCACTGTCCGTTTCTTATTCCTCGATTGAAAAGTCTACTCCCCACCCCATAAATCCATTCTGTCTGTGTGTCTTTCTTTTAAAAGGTCACTGCACTTGCCATTTTTTTAGCGTTCAGAACGTTGGACCTTCTCTGAATAGGTCAAAGATGAGGGGGTACGTAAAACATTACTAGTTGTGTGAATATGGGGCCCTCGGGCTCCAGACAGGGAAGGGGGTAAGAGGGTGTTTGGGATGTAGAGATGAATCTTAACATCATTACGTTTCAATGTAATGGCTAAACATTTGGCCGGTAATATATGAGGAAGTGCGTCCCGGTCTCCTGCCTCAGAAATTGCTACCCGGTGACTATTAAAATAACGTCCCCAGCTATGTCGTCTCCATTTGTTCATATCTATCTATATTATTTTGTTGTTTATCTATCTATGTATCTCAGTCTATTCTAAACTATATATCCAACTTCATATCTAAACAAGAATTACGACAAATTACAATAAATAAACAAGAATTACGACAAATTTCTATAAATAATCAAGAATTACGACAAATTACGATAAAAATAAGAATTACGACAAAAAAAGAGAAGCCCGCCCCCCCTCTAAAATACATTTAACGCCCTAAGTTGGTTGTTTTCTTTCAACAAACACTGCCGAGACGACATAGCTGGGGACGTTATTTTAATAGTCACCGGGTAGCAATTTCTGAGGCAGGAGACCTGGACGCACTTCCTCATAAATTACCATTTGGCCTATTACGTATTATGTATTTAGTGAAAAACAGTAATCGGGGCGGCCTAATGTCGGTATCAGCCAATCAGCGAGGGAGTCTATCCCCTTTTCAATAGCTCTAGACCAAGGAGATTATCTTAGCATCTGAGGTGGAGCGCCACACCTACCATCAGCTCCTTACTTTACCGCTCAGATTCTTGTGATACTCATACGCTGAGTCGGCAAGGACCGGTATCGAACTAGGAACCTTGTGGTTTTGAGCCGAACAAAATATATTTTACTCGTACGATTTTTAAGGTCTCTACTGTCGTAAAACAAAACAAATATCTCAGTGGAGTGGAGGGAATATGAAGCTTTCTAAGTAAATAATTCTTTAAAATATCATTTTTAAAATTTCTCCCCCCTTCCAGGAAATCTCTTTCAAAAGTTTTACACCGCCCAGAGGGTGTTTTTTGCCCGATTTCTTTAATGTATGTTTTTGTCCGATTTCTTTAATGTATGTTCCTTAATATATGGCAATTAAATATGTATTGTTGTTGGTAAATGGCTGAATCACAATTTTCCTGGGAAGTGGATGGAGTGGCTGGTCGGAAGCTCTGCAAGTGCAGTGAGCTCGATTCTTACTTTTGTGGCCTTGTGCCAGACTTTGTGAAGAGAGAGAGAGAGAGAGAGAGAGAGAGAGAGAGAGAGAGAGAGAGAAGAGGCAATGATAGAAAAAGAATAATAGAAAGAAGAGCGACTGAAATAACAGAATATATATATATATAATATATATAATATATATATATATATATATATATATATATATATATATAGTCATCCACAGACATAGTGTTTCGACTTATCAAGTCTCTTCAGTGTGGGTAGACATTTGTGAGCTACCTACAGCCGGAGTAGAAACCCGATCGATTCAGCATCAGGCAGACAGCATAACCGCTCGGTTATCGTCACCCTCAGAAAGCGAAGGGGATTTTACTGTTTTAATACACACATCTGTATATATGTAAAGGCCGCCATACAGTGCTCCATCCCTTTTATAGGAGAGCATTGCGTTCACGCTTTAGTCGTCGGTCGTCAGCGAAATCCCCTGCAAAGTGCTCAACCCCCCCCTATATATATATATATATATATTAAGAAATTTGAAAAACGATGTGTTCCAATAATAGGATGAATTTATTCATCAACGCTTAAACGTTTCGGTTTATTTAAACCTTCATCAGGATAAATTATGGGGTGAAGAAATTGATGGATGTTTTGTAAATGACAGGAGATGGAAAAAATTTACAAATTTACTGTCATTTACAAAACATCCATCAATTTCTTCACCCCATAATTTATCCTGGTGAAGGTTTGAATAAACCGAAACGTTTAAGCGTTGATAAATAAATTCATCTTATTATTGGAACACTTCGTTTTTCAAATTTCCTCATATTGTCGGATTTATTTCCATATTTACTCCCACACATATATATATATATATATATATATATATATATATATATATATATATAGAGAGAGAGAGAGAGAGAGAGAGAGAGAAAGAGAGAGGGAGAGAGAAATAATATAAGAAAAATATTTGAATGAAAAAAAGCTGCTGAAATGGACAAAAGACGATCCTCTTTTTCAGAGAATAAGCATAGATAAAAAAATAAGTAAATAAAAAGTCTATGAGACGATTCTTTTGACATTGCCATGGGAGGCAACGACGAAACGGAAATGTGTGAATTGGTAGGTATATACTTACTTTCGGGATTAAGTAAAATTATTTATGATATTGTCAAGATGTCTAGACTACCGTCTTTATAAAACATATGTCCGGGAAGCAAAATTGTCAACTAACCTTTGTCTTGCGCTGTAACTATTCATTTAAAAACAAAACTATTCACTTACAAATGATATATATATATATATATATATATATATAATATATATATATATATATATATATATATATGGAGAAAATAACAGATGAGGAAAAGTTTGACATAAAGCGTGGAAAAGTATTGGAAAAGGAAATAACGAACACAAACAATTGCATTCAATTAATATATAGCCTTTGTTGGTTTTAGTAGCTACATCAGAATAAACTTATATATATATATATATATGCTTTTCAACATGTATATTTTTGAGTACTCACACACACACACACACACACACACACACATATATATATATATATATCATCATCATCATCATCATCATTTGGCGCTAGTAGCACGGATATCCTTGACAATCTCTCGCCAACCTTCCCTATCATTCATTGCTCTTGGGAGTTCTTCTGTGCAGTAACCAGCATCTTCACATAGTTGGTCAATGTAGGTCCTTGCTGGGCGGCCCACATTAGCACACTCATGTGTTGGCTTCCACATGAGAACGTCGCTTATGAGCTCGTCTTTGCTTCTCCAGCAGTGTCCTGCAAGCCTAGTCCGTTTTACTCGGATGGTTTGTAAGATAGTGGGCAGGTGGCATACAACTGCTTCCTTGTGGGGTGCTGTTTCCACGACTTGTTCAAGACTGCATGCAGCATTCTTGTGCAGCTCCCATCTAGCTTATTCTCAAGGCGCTTCGTTAGGGTCCAAGTGGTGCAACCATACAGCAGTACTGATATAACCACAGCCTGGAAGAATTATCACTTTAGCTTGTCATTGAGATCGGATTTCCATATGACTGATAATTTGTTTGTGGCCAACCATGCATTTGCTATTCGTGTATTAACATCGCTTTCTGTGGATGAGATATTACTACATAGGTATGTCAATTATCGGCCTCTATGTGAACTGACTCTGATAAAACTGAGTTCATGAGTTTCAAAAAGAAAGGAGACATCTCCACACTTGACGGCAAGCCTCTTAAGCCAGTAAGCCATATATATATATATATATATATATATATATATATATATATATATATATATATATATATATAAACTGATGCATACAAATGATGCGGACAACTTATTAACAACTTTCATGATAATAACATCAAAAGCTTTGTTAGGAAACTTAAAAGAAAAAACTTGAAAGCAATAAGAATTCTGTTATGGTTAATTAAATTTGTTCGAATGAAAAGATGCTGCCCAAGTATACCTATTTCAAATATATACACACACACACACACACACACACACACACACACACATATATATATATATATATATATATATATATATATATATATATATATATATATATATATAACGTACCATTCATTCTTCATTTCATTCTTGGAAAATACAACTTTAAACTTGGTACTTTTTTTACACACCTTGTCTTCTGAAAAAATTAACGTTCTATTCATATTTTTTTCAGAATACAAGGTGTGACAAAAGTACAAGATTTCTCGATACTTTTTTTTACACAAACTGTATATATATATATATATATATATATATATATATATACTAGAATAGTAAATGATAATACCGAAACAAGTTTGTATTGTTTGGTGCCAGAAGCGATGTCTGAGAGAGAGAGAGAGAGGGGAATCCGTGCTCTCAGCACGATATGATAATAATGATGATGATGATGATGCTGATGAATACGACACACCTAGCTTCATGCTACTTTTTCCAAATATGAAAAATTCATCTCAACACTAAAATTTGAGGACTTTTTCCAGAATACAAGGTGTCAAAAAGTACAAAAAATATCGATACCTTTTGACACACCTTGTATATATATAAATGTGTATTAGTTGAGCAGGCTTTCTTAAAGACCACGGTGTATTTCTTCTTTATAATTACCAGGTGTAGACGTTGAAGTCTTCTTGTTGGTTTCTGTACATCGGGATCCAGATGGTAGGGTAAAGGTCCCATATTCTTTGCCCAAGCGCTTTCAACTATTTCAGTGTGTGTTTCAGGGGGTTTATTGTTTTAGTGATTACAAACGAATAAAACTCTTTCCAAACAAACAATCACTACAACAAATAATCCACCGGAGGATGACCAGTGAAATGGTTAAAAGTACTTGGGTAAAAATTTGGGACATTTTCTCTATCGTATGGATTTACGGAAAACAACGAGAAGACTTGAACGTCTACACGTGAAAATTATAAAGAAAAGAAAACCTGCTTAAATAATAAGTTAGGATAGCGTATACAGTCAACGACGCTTGGTAACTGTCTGTTTCTCACATAAGGAATCTTCTAACCAAGCGAAAACGATCGTAGTGTACATCTCGTTATATACAGATGTGTAGTTGTTACATAATTATTAGATGCCTAATATTTGTGTACAGTAGTGTAGAAACCAAAATGGCTGTTATAAGTTCAGCCGGTGGCCTTGAAGGATATGTGACAAGGCTTGACCTCCTCCAGATCCTTCCGGTGGATACCGTGAGAATCGGTGGAGAAGACCCTCTTCCGGTTTAGATTAGAAGATTTGTTTAGTCAGATCGGCCAAAAACCACGACGGTGGTAAGTCGTGTTATGCACGCTCCGACTCAATCTGCGCACGTCTGGTGGGGATTTCGAAATAAAATATGATCTAAGTAAATCGAAGTCTTGTTTTATTATCTAAAAACTACCAATCACACAGGGCTTCTGATTGGAAGACCAGACACAAAGTCCCCAAGACGAAGTTCAGACGCTAGAAGAGACGCTAGAAGAATAGAAGTAAGAAAGTAAGGAAAGAGAGTATACAACATGGTGCCTGATGGACAGGAGTGGGGGTGGGTTAAGTTTATGGGGTATGATGGGAAAAGTGGTTGAGTCTCTAGGACTCTATTATGTTCAATCTATTGCTTTTATTTTATATATTCATATTCTCTACCATTTGGATTCCAATTTACTGAAAACAAGAATAAGACTTGAAAGTGTACACCTAGAAATTATAAAGTAGAAATATTCCGTGGTTTTTAATAAAATATTATATTATATATATATATATAGTCATCCACAGACACGTGTTTCGACT
>JALAJA010000247.1:47703-50203 GCA_023376005.1 Doryteuthis pealeii | reverse complement strand
AGCCGCGCAATCCAAAACGCTTTAGGAAGGCTTTACTTTCGGAGCGTCCAACCGTAACGAGCGATGAAGCACATTGAAGAGTGACGTGAAGATGCGAATATATTAAAACGAAACCGGATCATATTCGGTGGATAAATAAGAAACAGTTTTAGCCGGATCACGTCGGATAGGGTAAGGTCAGGCTTGACAGTCAGATCCGTCCCTCACCCAGCTTATGAACAGTTCATTAGGTGGATTAGCACACAGTTTTACACATCGTAGATAATAATCGATTGATTTGATTGGGTAAATAGGCCGCAGTCGGTGGGATGCGTCGGGTGGGGCGAATGGAGGCTCGGTGTGGGATAGGGAAAGGGGAGGAAGTAGAAGGTGGGAGTAGATTCTCAACAATGATTGAACTGATCTTTGCTGATGCTGCTGAGCTGATGCTGCTGCTGTTACAAATCGAAGTTTTTTATAACCAGAAAGGCGAGTCCCAACAAATACATTAAACTCAGTGACCGCTAATTCCAAGATGTGTATTTGTAAGTCCGCGTAACGGTTGATCGTCGTAGTAAATTGGACTTGGCAAAGGCAACTACAATACCTAGAACGAGGCCTTATATATATATTATATTATATTGATAATATATATAGATATATATATATATATATGAATAAAGATATAATGAAAAAACAAACGATGCTTTACAACTGAAAATAGGCTCATCAGAAGAGAAGTAGTGCAAACCGTCTTCGGGGCGCTAATTCTCCTTGACGGTTTAAAAAAAGCAACCACTCGCCCATCCTCAACTAAGTAGTGAAGGACCAGCACACTTATAATGTATCAACGCAACGGTGAGGGGTCGGTCATCAACAATATAAGACGGGAAAAGACCGTTAGTAAAACAGAACGCTGCCTAGTCAAACGTTGAACTAATCGAAAAAGAAAAATATGCTGTCTGGCATTAAAAAATAATATCGATTTTTATTTTAAAAATAAATGAATTTATTTAAAAAATAAAAATGAATCTGCATTTCAATTTGAAAAATAAGTCAGGAAGCATTTATAGTAATGATAATAAAGACTCAAAAGCTGAATGTAAAGTCATAGAAAAAGTGTAAATAGTATAAAAAGAGTAGTGGAATATCAAATTATATGTAATACAATGCCACTGTAAAATAAGTAGGCCACATTTATAGTAAATCCGTGGTGTTAATGGATATCAATCAAAAGGGTGACTATTCAATGTAAAGTTTTTTCAATGACAAGTATGGAAAATAAAATGGAAATTAATCCGACAGTATGAATAAGATGATAATTGAGAGAAACAAGGACCGAGTGTATTTGTACAACTGAAAAGGACTCCACAAGAGAGAAAGTGTGCAAACCGTTTCGGGGCCTATTCTCTTGGACGCTATATATATATAATATACGATACATATATAGTAAAGTGGAGAGAGAGAGAGAGAAGAGAGAAGGAGAGATTAAAAGTGATATGAAAACACACACAATATGCTTTGATTAAAGTGGAAACACTTTATATCTATTCTATAGCTAATATTGAAGCAATATTTTGCGAGTTTATAAAAATCAATGCTTCAAGAGCTGTTTTTACGTTGACTCATCGAGAGAGGAAGCTGAAAATAAGTATGAATTGCAAAACGAAAAAACATTTCTTACCGGCAAGGTTTACCAAACATAGTTTGGTATATAATATTATATATATATAGTACCATATATATTATATATTATATATATAGATATATGAGGTGAAATACAGGAAAAGTGAATAAATAATGACTCAAACAAGTCAAGTAGGAGAGAAATATTCGTCCTCTGACGCGAAAGACATCCTCAGTCTGAACGTTATTCATGCCAAAATAGCACAGTTTGTGTTTTATAGAAGAGAAAAGTGAGTTAGCGGTGAATTGAGGGGTTGGAGTTAGGGAGGATTTGATCAAATCCTCTCTAACTCCCTCCTGTGTATTAAACAGTAAAGATCCCTGTAGGTGATCGACAGCTGCGGGCTAAGGTGTCTGACTGACACTGAACGATCGGATTTCAATTTCGTCTGTAGGTAGCTTACCAAACTGACTAGCCACAGCTAAAGAGACTTGATAAGTCGAAACACGTGTCTGTGGAGTGACTATATATAATATATATAATTAGTATATATTTTATTAAAAACCACGGAATAATTTCTACTTTATAATTTTCTAGGTGTACACTTTTCAGTCTTATTCTTGTTTTTTTCAGTAAATTGGAATCAAATGGGTAGAGAATATGAAATATATAAATAAAAGGCATAGATTGGGAACATTAATAGGAGTCTAAAAGAGACTCACAACTTTTCCCAGGTCATACGCGCCAAAACATAACCCACGGCCGCCAACTTGCCTGTCCAACAGGCAGCCATGTTGGTATAACTCGTATTTCCTTACTTCTTGAACTTCTATTCTTCTAGCGTCTCTTCTTAGCGTCTGAAACTTTCGTCTTGTTGGGACTTTGTTCTGTCTT
>JALAJA010000247.1:45000-47603 GCA_023376005.1 Doryteuthis pealeii | reverse complement strand
TATAATTTCTACTTAAATTCAGTATTCATTACTAATATGCTCTATCATAAACTATTTAACAGTCTATTCAGTACTTTCTTGAGTCTATCTATTATATATCCGGTTTATAATTCATATCTTATCTATTTCAGTTTTCGGATATTATCAAAATTCTTAACTTTGTTCGTCCAGTGTTTATATTTATTATGATTACATTACTTATACCTATTCAAACTCCTTTTTCAAATCATACTATCTATTCATATTCTATACGATTATGCGAAGTAGTTCTAATACATCACAGTTCAACAACATTATCTAATCTAACTTAGTAAAAGTCTATCCATTTGATGTATATTAATCTATCCATCTACTCTATCATGTTATCTACGCTATCTATCTCGCACATTTCATTTCTATAATTATCTAATCATATCTATCAGTTATGTATTTCATATCTATCCAGACTAGTCAGCTAACTATTAGTCTATTCATGTTCTATGTATCTAATAATCTGTATACTATGTTATCTATTATATCTACTAATATCTATTCTATCTATCTATTCAGTTATGAATATATATCTACGTTTGTGTTTTATATCTATATATCTATATAACTCTTTTTTCAAATGTATCTATCTATATATCTATCTAACTACCTATCTATCTATCTCAGTCTTATATATATCTATCTATCAACTTATCTCACCATTTCAGTGTATTCATATCTATATATCTATCTATTGCAGTATATCCATGTATATCTATCTATCTTTCTATCCATCTCAGTCTATTAATATCTAACTCGCTATCTTTATTTTTAATCTTTATTTTTGTGTTTTCATATCTATCAATCTATCTATCTATCTATATCAGCGTGTCTCTCTCTCTCTCTCTCTCTCTCTCTCTCTCTCTCTCTCTCTCTCTCCTCTCTCTCATATATATATATAAAGATAAACCTAATGAGTCAGATAAACTCCGACTCGGATCTTAGCCATGAAGAGCACTAAGCGAAACTTTTAGTAGGTTTATCTGACTCAGTAGGTTTATCTTTATTATTTGCTCTACTTAGGTATTGAGCACTTTTTACTTATTAGCTTTAGTTTCCTGGAGAATTGTTTTTTCTTTTGGCCAAATATTGTACCAATAGATTATTTTTGGTTGGTACGATTATCTTGGTCTTTTCTTTTTTTTCAAAATTTGTTTTCTCCCCGGGAGAAATTTTTACAATCAAACTATTTGCTGGGTTTTTTCTCACCGCAAGATTTTACCAACAAGTTTGGTTATATATATATATATATATATATATTATATATATATATATATATATATATAATCCGTTGAACAGGAGCGACATTCATTTGAAGAAGGGAATCTAACGATCTCGAAAATTTATGATAACAAATAATAAAAAATAAGTGAATCCAGTACTCCATAACACCTAGTTCCTTCATTTATTTTTAAATGCTTCATAATAACGCCCAACAAAAAAAAACATAAATATATATATACTATGTAAACATTTATTTTTTGAATATACATAACACACATTGCAGGATTTCAAATGCATTAATAACATGGGCTGTTTTGAGGCAAATCTATCTCAGCTAAACCTTAATAGAGACATTGTTAATGAATAAGATGCTAATTAAGACTAAATAATGATTATTTAACAACCATTGAGAATATAACGTAAATAACTAAGGGAAATCTGACGTTAGTGGTGATGTAGTTTCGGTTACAGACAGCCAGATACATAATCTCCATTATAACAAGAAGATATGATTGTGTACGTGTATTGGATAAATTAATTCCCGACATCCGCTCCGTAAAGTAAGTAATTAATATTTGATTGTAAAATAACAAAGTGCCAGTGATTTTCATAATTACGCGGCAAATGGATTTCTGCTTTTAATAATTCACAGAAATATTGTTTGACACTGTTACTATGACAACGGAAATTCTCATTATTCTAGAGAAAGAGAGAGAGGGAGGAGGGAGAGAGAGAGAGAAAGACAGAGAGAAGTTTACGTAACACAGAATTAAACAGAGAGAGAGGGGGGAGAGAGAGAGAGCAGTTTATGTGACGTAGAATTAAAATCTATGCTTTACTCGCAACGTTTCGGCCGCTGTGCTCTCCGGCATTCTTTTTCTTCAAATACCTATATCAATCATTTCTGTGTGGATACTAGATGCCGCGTGGAAGACCTGCCAGGAGCGATAATAATAATGAATGGGTGGCGTGAGGGTCATGGGTATCCGTGCAGACGACACGACCTGATGATGATGATGATGATGATGATGATGATAAGGAGGAGGAGGACGAGGAGGAGGGGGATCCCAAGAGGGAAATTATATCATAATAGATACCTAAAGAAGGCCGGAGATTGCAACGGCCAGAACTTTGTGATTTCAACAACAACGGTTTGTTTTGGTTTGGTTACTTTGTTTAATGGCATATCAACCTTCGTGGGTTATTTACCACGTGCACTAACATCGCTTTCTGTAGATGAGATATCACTACCCAGATAACGTGAGAAAAATGAATTAAACGAATGTCGCTTTAACTCAACAAGCAATTAAGAACCACATTTAAATTTTGGGATCATATGACCTTTAGGC
>JALAJA010000247.1:32500-40000 GCA_023376005.1 Doryteuthis pealeii | reverse complement strand
CAGGTTTTTTTAAAACTCGTTTTTTTAGTATTTAACCCATAGATGGTACCCTAACAGGTACTACCACTCCGAGTCAGATACGCTTATGTTAATAAATTCATTAAATCCTTCAAGATTCTAAATGTATTACACCAAATAAAAATATCATTTATTAAAAAAATTAGACCATATGACCTTTAGGCACCCCTTTTGCGATCTCGATTCATAAGTACATTTTTTCACCGTCAACATCCGGTTGTTTGTTAACAGACGATTTTTAGAGTTCTTTTTTAATTATAAAACTAACACCTAACCCTAACCCCTAACCCTAATCCTAACCCCTAACCCTAACCCCTAACAAACAAACGGTGTAAATAAAAAAAATGTACTTATGAATCGAGATCGCAAAAGGGGTGCCTAAAGGTCATATGGTCTAATTTTTTTTAATAAATGATATTTTTATTTGGTGTAATACATTTAGAATCCTGAAGGATTTAATGAATTTATTTTTGGACCATATGACCTTTAGGCACTAAAGGTCATATGGTCCAAAAAATTAAACATTTATAAAAAAAAAATAAACATTAATACATATGGCAGCATCAGACCCAACCCGGTTAGCAAGCTAGATTCGCAGGCCATTTTTAGCGAGTTCAATTCTCACTGGGTGCCTCGTGGTTCTGGCCTTGGGTCACATCTAAGCTAAGCTTAGTAAATAACTATATAGCCGGCTTGCCACAGCTTCGAGTGAGACAATGAAATTTGTATTCTGATTTCTACGGCGTTGTTTATTAATTAAACTTACGACAATATTTCATCACGTCCGTCACTTTAAAAGTATTTTAATATTCTATTATAGAAAACCCGTGATATTTTCTCTAAACTTTCGTGGATAGACCACTGTAATTGTTACGATATTTGTGGCCATTTTTAGGCTTCAAGTGAGAGAACTTTACAGTGAAGATCACTTGTGTTAAGCATAGGCTGATCCTTAGTGAAGAAACCATTGACTGTCCCTCAGTATCCCTTAGTGTTGGGTAGAATCCTTTAGTTGTTCCCCTGTGTTCCTTAGTGTTGGGTAGAATCCTTTAGTTGTTCCCCTGTGTTCCTTAGTGTTGGGTAGAATCCTTTAGTTGTTCCCCTGTGTTCCTTAGTGTTGGTAGAATCCTTTAGTTGTTCCCCTGTGTTCCTTAGTGTTGGGTAGAATCCTTTAGTTGTTCCCTGTGTTCCTTAGTGTTGGGTAGAATCCTTTAGTTGTTCCCCTGTGTTCCTTAGTGTTGGGTAGAATCCTTTAGTGTTCCCCTGTGTTCCCTTAGTAAATCCTTTAGTTGTTCCCTGTGTTCCTTAGTGTTGGGTAGAATCCTTTAGTGTTCCCCTGTGTTCCTTGTTTGGGTAGAATCCTTTAGTTGTTCCCCTGTGTTCCTTAGTGTTGGGTAGAATCCTTTAGTTGTTCCCCTGTGTTCCTTAGTGTTGGGTAGAATCCTTTAGTTGTTCCCCTGTGTTCCTTAGTGTTGGGTAGAATCCTTTAGTTGTTCCCCTGTGTTCCTTAGTGTTGGGTAGAATCCTTTAGTTGTTCCCCTGTGTTCCTTAGTGTTGGGTAGAATCCTTTAGTTGTTCCCCTGTGTTCCTTAGTGTTGGGTAGAATCCTTTGAGTTTGAGTTTTGTTTAACGGCATATCAACCCCTGTGGGTCATTTAATGCCAAAAAGGTTATTTTGGATTTCAGACTTTAAGGTAGTGGTTCTATGGAGATAATTGGTTATGTTCTGTTATATTTTGTTGAAAAGGTTGCTTTTTTTAATAAAATTTAAAATGTTTTCAGGATTTGTATTCTTGAAGATGTCTTTCAGGTTTCTAGCTTGATAGTAATTTGCGCGGATATGTTTAAGTCTGTTACAATTTAGAAGGATATGCTTGGTTGTAAGTTGTACTTTGCATGTTGGGCACACTGGGGCACCCTCCCCTTTTAACAGGTACGAATGGGTAATGTGGGTGTGCCCAATACGCAGAATACCCAATACGTAGAATCCTTTGGTTGTTCCTCGGTGTTCTTTAGTGTTGTGTAGAATCCTTTGGTTGTTCCTCGGTGTTCCTTAGTGTTGGGAAGAATTGTTTGGATGTAGAGATAACTGTCACTTAGAACTGTCTTAACCTAACTGATTTATCCACTAGGCCATATGTCCAATTGTACAGATAACAATGAAGATGAGGACAACAGTCCGAATAACGCAGATAATAGTAAATACTATTTTGTATCGGACAAGACTTTCCTTCCAATCCTATATGTATTATTTTAAGTATTAATCTCTAGTTAACTATTCTTCCAATTATTTTATATTTACAAAACATCGAGCAATTACGTATCTCTGGAATTTTTAGTTTATGTTCAATATCTGTGATTCCATAACTCGATTTATTTCATTGGTATCCGCATTTTTAGATTTGCTACATACCTGCCATTAGCCAGCAGTCTCCTACTTGCTGTTTCTTCAAGTGTCTCTTGAGATTGTCTCGAGCTCATTCCCCGTGCATGCTGGGATTGTCTACGTGCTGTTAGTTCGTCATTTCGGCTTGCTCGATATTGTTTCCGGCGTCTAGCGAATCGTCTTCTCTCTTATTTTTCTGTGCGCTGAGAAATAATCTGCTACCTCTATGCATGAATAGATATATGGCGTCTTGCTTTTTAAGACTAAAATAACAGAAAATTCTATTTCTAATAGATCACCGGAAGTTTCTCCGTTCGTCCTTGTGTTATAAAACATCGGGTATATAATAGAGGAGAGAGAGACAGATAGTTAGAAATATTAGAGATGATCGATCTAAGATGTATGGTAATATGATTCTATTTAGCCATTAATAAAAACTAGAAGTGGCTACCCGGTGTCGCCTGGGTAGAGAGGGACTTTTTTTAAAGTTAGTCCTGCACATCCATTATTACTGAATCGTGAATTGGATCCTCGTTGGATGCCCCATTAAAATCCCTACTCAAAAAAGATTTTCCATTGATCCAGATACTCTGAAAAGAAACGTTAATGTCTCCTATTGGAAATATTAAATGCAAAAAAATATTCCATGCTGTTATCATTTTATAATTATATTATTATATTTATTTTTTAATTATCTTCACGAATATAAATCAAATCTTCAATATTGTTTTGTTTGTTGGTAATTCATCGTCTCCCATTCAATTTTTGGACCAAGTAACCAATAAGCACCCGAAATCATCGACTTAATGAAAGGTTCATATTTTAACTCATCACTGGTAAGTTTCACTTTCAAATATTTGAAAATACGAAACGAACAGATGATTTTTGCAATTATATTGTATCAAAAACAAATTTTACAAATTGTGTGATACTATTTCTGAATGACATCCTTTTAATTAAATAAGCATAAAAATATTTTGTAAAAAAAAACTTTATCTCAGTCAGTAGAGCGTCCACCTAGGAACCACAAGGTTACTGGTTCGATACATGCCCTCACCAACTCAGCGCATGGGATTTGTGCAGTAAAGTTAGGAGCTGATAGTAGGTGTGGCGCTCCACCTCAGACGCAAAAACAATCTCCTTGGTCTAGCATTAGTGAAAAGAGGATAGACTCCCTAGCTGATTGGCTGATACCGACATTAGGCCACATCGACGACTTTTTTTTTACATCTAGGTTGGTAACCCATCTAAGTATGGAACAGTTTTAACTTAACCGCGGTAATCAAGCGGGAACCTATGTTTTCAATGTGACGTAACCGTAAGCCTTATCTACAAACTAGAAGTGGCTACCGGCGGCGTCTGGGTAGAGAGGGACTTTTTTTAAAGTTAGTCCTGAACATCCATTATTACTGAATCGTGGATTGGATCCTCGTAGGATGCCCCATTAAAATCCCTACTCAAAAAAGATTTTCCATTGATCCAGATACTCTGAAAAGAAACGTTAATGTCTCCTATTGGAAATATTAAATGCTAAAAAATATTCCATGCTGTTATCATTTACATTTTATTTTTTAATTGTCTTCGCGAATATAAATCCCGTCTTCATTATTTTGGCTCAAAAACCAAGCCCTGGTGATACACACACACACACACACACACACACACACATATATATATATATATATATATATATATATATATATATATATATATATATATATAATGTTGTTCTGGTTCCAACGGGAGAAAATTCAATATTTTATAAAAAAAAAAAGAAGGTCCGCAAAATGTATTTTGTTCTCAGAAAGAAATGTTTAATTCTTTTTGTTTTAAATATGCAACACGTGTTTCAGATCTTCTGGTATCTTCTTCATGCTTTGATTGATAATATATATATATATATTTGTCGTTATATATATATATATATATATATATATATATATATATATATATATATATATATATATATATATACTTTCTCGTTAATTGTTTTATTTTCGAAGTTTCCTCCAGACATACAGATACACACAGCTGCCCTTTATATATGTATAGATGAGAAATAAATTTTATATATATATATATATATCATCCCCATCATCAAACATTCCTGACCCACACCTGCATCACCATATAAACACTCCCCATCTAGAGAGAAGAAAATCCACTACCTACCCCCAACCACTCCTGCCCCTACTGACAATCTACTGTTTTCACCATTTTGAAAATGTCCTTCATTGAAGCAAGAACTATATTTGAGTCTTGAAGGTCTAAATGACCGAAACGTTGCATCGTCGACAATAAACATCCAGTTTCCATAACATCCCGTGTTTGTCTACTTTTCTCCATTTCTATATATATATATATATATATATATATATATATATATAGAGAGAGAGAGAGAGGGGGGAGAGAGAATTAAAAAAATTAGTTTCCTCCAGACATACAGATACACACAACTGCCCTTTATATATGTATAGATGAGAAATAAATTTCGATATATATATATATATAGAGAGAGAGAGAAAGAGAGAGAGAGAGAGGGGGAGGGAGAGAGAGTTAACAATTTAAAAAAGCCGTCTTCAATCAGTAAAATACGGTAGTCTATGCACAAAAAATGCAGTGGTATATCACGACATTTTCAAATATAAAATATAATAAATCAGTTAAAAACTCACGATCCTCAATTTCACGCGGACGATCTTCAGGTGGGTTTGTGTCGGCACCTCGGTAAATTAAGGGTCTGCGAAACTAGATTGCAAATACAAAGGTGTTCATCAGTGCATTGCGCATGCTCACCACCATGTTTCACCATTGTTCCATCCTTCTTTTTTTTTAATGAAGCAATCACGAGCAAAATCTCAATTAGCATAATTTTCAACGAATCTAAATTCAATTTCGTTCGAATTAGAATTTTTTTCTTTGGGGGTGGGGTGTGGGCGTTGGGTGTGTGTGGGGGGTCAATTTGTACAAGTCAGTTTTCAATATTTTCAGTTTTATTTTTTAATTTCTTTTACCTTTTTTTTTTTTTTTTTTTCTTTCATTTGAAAAAAAAAATATGTTCATCGATTCAAATCACGCGCTCAAAAATTCGAAATCTCGTCAGGGCGGGCGATACGTCCATCTTCCGAGAATTGAAAGCGGACATTTCTCACTGTTAATTTATCGGACGTCCCATCAATTTCAAATCGATTAGCTGATTTCTGATTCGATTAATCGAATTCATCGACCAGTTATTCATTCGAATCGAATTCTCTAAATTCGATCTGCTGGTAAGGCTCCACTTCTGGGCCAAATGCAGAACGCGGAGTACTTTACCGCACAGATTCTATTAGCCAATCTGTGCTACTCATGCGCTGAGTTGGCGAAGACAGGTATCAAACCCGGAACCTTGCGGATGCTCTATCAACTGAGCTAAACCCGTCCCTTTTTTTAGCTATAGTCGTCGTCGAGGCGGCCTAAGGTCGGTATCAACCAATCAGCGAGGGAGTCTATCCCCTTTTCACTAGCGCTAGACCAAGGAGATTGTTTTTGGCGTCTGAGGTGGAGCGCCACACCTACCATCAGCTCCTTACTTTACCGCACAGATCCCTGTGCTACTCATACGCTGAGTTGGCGAGGACCGCTATTGAACTAGGAACTTTGTGGTTTCTAGCCGAACGCTCTACCGACTGCTCTACCGACTGAGCTAACCCGGCCGATTTATGTGCCGGGTTTTTAGTTATAAATAAACTAATTACAGATAAGACGTAAAACAATTTGGGTAATTCTATGTCAAATCATCCCGGCCATGTCACGCACCCACTTTAATTTTTTTCTGAAATGTCGTCCAGGCATGGATAATGTTAAAGTTAGACAATCGCCAAAACTTGAGCTTCCAATTCCGAAAATTGGCTGACTTATGTCTATTTTAGCTCTCCAAATTGGAAGTGGTGTCACGAAAAATGGCGACTTTTTGTAACCTATTTATGTCTGTAAAATGAGTTCTAGAGCTTCCCTACTCCTAAAAATTGATTTATAAAAGCATTTTAGCCCAAGGAATCCAACAATGCTATAAGAAAATTCTTAAAGTTAACCAATTTTAAGTGAATAATGATTTCTGATTTACAAAATTTTAAATGTAGGTTCGGTTCATATCTATCTATCTATCTCTCTCTCTCTCTATATATATATATATATATATATATATATATATATATATATTAGTCCATCCATATCTCTCTCTCTCTCTCTCTCTCTCTCTCTATCTATCTATCTATCTATCTATCTATTTATTCATCTATCTATTTCAGTCAATTCATATCTATCTATCTATCTATCTATCTATTTCATTCTATTCATATCTATCTATGTCAGTTTATATCTATCTATCTATCTATCTATTTCATTCTATTCATATCTATCTATTTCAGTTTATTTATATCTATCTATCTATCTATCTATCTATTTCAATCTATGCATACCTATCTATCTCAAACCATTCGTAACAAAAATTGATATTTGCTCAGCAAAAATCAATTTTTGTTACGTTTTTAAAACAAGAAAATATCACCGTATTGGATGTAATGAATTATGTGCTGCAATCTGTTTTAACGTTAATTTTTCTTATAAATAATATTTTTCTTTTGGTGTGATAAATTTGGAAACTTAAACACTGGGTACTTGGTTTGTTTTACAGCATATCAACCTCAGTGGGTCATTTAATGCCGACAAAGTTTTGAAATAAATTCTATTTCTCTGAATGTTTGAGATGAGGCTTGAAGATTATACCCTCCGGCCTTCTTCAGGTATTTCTTGTCGGACTCGGGAACCTTCTTTTCGAACTCGGGAACTTTCATGGTTAGCAGAATGAGAACAGGATACCCCCGTGGAATAAATAAAGGGTTAGGTTCAAAGTTCCGTGATGGCTCCCGAATACGACAAGAAAGTTCCCGAGTTCGAAAAGAAGGTTCTTTAGTCCGAGAAGAAGGTTCCCGAGTCCGAAAAGAAATACCGGAAGAAGGCCGGAGGGTATATCGTCCGAAACGTTGTACAAATAACAATGAAGATGGGGACAATAGTCCGAATAACGCTGAAATAAATTCATTCTTAAGTGGATA
>JALAJA010000247.1:0-27500 GCA_023376005.1 Doryteuthis pealeii | reverse complement strand
TAAATTAGAAAGGCTAATGAAACTGACTAAGAATGCCGATAAAAAGATCTGCAACAGAGGGGGTATAATCGAAAAATAGAACAACTTTGAAACTAACTATTCCATCATTTTCCATTACCCACCTCTTTCATTGGTAAATTTTCCTAATTTAACTATTTAGTTAAAATAGGAAGTAAAGGATAATATTACAGTTATTTCTTCTTGTAAATAAATTTCTTTTAAGATTTATCCACGAGATTTTTGTTTATATTTCTTAGGATAAAACCAAACAATTAGAAATCAATAATACCAAGCACATATTTATTAAAATAAAATTTTAAATATCAATATGCAAATTAGCCTTCTCGTTCAAACTGTAAACCGCTATTTTGTTGTATATATAATACAATTGCATGTTATTAGTACGTAGATATGGTCAACAGTATTAATAATGTAAAACAATTTTTATTAATAACTGAAGGTTTAAAGAATGAAATCATGGAGAATTTGACGTAAATAATTAAGGGAATTGTGACTTGAGTAGTAATATAGTTTCGGTTACAGCCAGAAAAACACACAATCTCCATTATAATAAGATTATTATTATTATTACTATTAGTTTTTCACACCTGCCGTAGCTGATGGTTCACTGGAGGCTGAGTGACAAGCAAGTCTCCTCAGGTCTTCAGGACAGTTCTGAGTATTCTAGCCGATCCCAACATTGCTGTAGTTTGGATGGACCCGATTCTTCTGATTTCCAGTTCACTCAAATTCTTTTCCAGAGATTTGGGGATTGTTCCAAGGGCACCAACTACGGTTGGTACTACCTTCACCTTCATGTTCCATAGTTTTCTCAGTTCTCTGGCAAGGTCTAAGTATTTGTCAATATTTTCGCTTTCTTTCATTTCCATTCGGTGGTCGGCCGGGACGGCAATTATTATTATTTACTCCTTTTGAGTTTTCACATCAGTGTTAGCTGATGGTATTTCACTGGAGTCTGAGTGACAGCAAGTCTCCTCAGGTCTCCAGGACTCTTCTGAGTATTCTGGCAGATTGCAGTAGTGCAGTGTTCTGAATGGTTTCAATCCTTCCTCTAATTTCTTAACTTTCCAGACCCTTTTCCAATCCTTTTGGGACTGTTCCAAGTGCACCAACTACAATTGGTATCACTTTCTCTTTCATATTCCATAACTTTTTCAGTTCTCTGGCAAGGTCTAGATATTTGTCCATTTTTTTATTTTCCTTTAGCTTCACCCTGTGATCTGCTGGCACTGCAAAATCCACCAGTTGACAAGTTCTTTCTTTTTTGTTTATCAACACTAGGTCTGGTCTTCTTGCTGGGATAAGGTGATCCGTTTTTATTTCAAAGTCCAAGAGAATTTTATGTGTTTCGTTCTCAAGAGAAGATTCTGGTTTATGCATATACCATTTTGTTGTATGGTCAAAATTTAATGTTTTGCATAATTCCCAGTGGATCATCTTCCCAACCCAGTCATTACTATTATTATTATTATTATTATTATTATTTATTGGTCTTTTAAGTTTTTAATATATTGAACACTTTTGGGTTATTTACTAATGCCCTGCAACGACAGGTTAAAGCGGCAATTGAATATTATATATTATATATTATATATTATATAT
Organism: Doryteuthis pealeii; assembly: GCA_023376005.1. Taxonomy (NCBI): domain Eukaryota; kingdom Metazoa; phylum Mollusca; class Cephalopoda; order Myopsida; family Loliginidae; genus Doryteuthis; species Doryteuthis pealeii. The sequence continues at coordinate 25,877 of JALAJA010000247.1, read as the reverse complement.
TAAATATTATAAAATAAGTAAGTAAATTCGACGGAGTGGCCTATTGTCGGCGTCAATCCCCTTTGCACTAGCGATAGACCTAGGAGATTGTTTTTGGCGCCTGAGACGGAGCACCACACCTACCACCAGTTTTACCGCACAGATCCATGTGCTACTCATACGCATATATATATATATATATATATATATATATAAAATTTTCCTCAAACTAACGAAAGCCCTGATGAAGATCTATTGAAACGGATCGAAACACTGCAGCGTAGGCAAAATGAATGTTACTCGTTTATGAACTTGTGTTTTTCAATCTTTTCATAATATCACACACACACACACATACACACACACACACACACACACACACACATATATATATATATATATATGAAAAGGTGGAATGAAAACATCACACAATGCTGTTAAAGAGAAAACAATTTATAATATAATCATAGCTGATACTGAACAATATTTCGATTTTACAAAAATCATCATTTTTCTCCGACCCAAACACCACGGAGTGAATGAGCTCTGATGATGATTTTTGTAAAATCGAAATATTGTTCAGTATCAGCTATGATTATATTATAAATTGTTTTCTTCTTTAACAGCATTGTGTGATGTTTTCATTCCACCTTTTCTTACTCATATTGTCGGATTCATTTCCTTTCTTTTAACTTATATATATATATATATATATATATATATATATATATATATATATATATATATATATATATATATATGGAGTAAAATGAGGAAATCAATCTGTTAGCATGTAGAGAAATGTAGGCAAACATGGGATGTTACACTGGGTGGAAGTTTATTATTGGTCGTAATATCGACGTTCGAACGTGTTGGTTTATATAGTAACCTTCTTCAGGACAATATGAAACAAGTAAATGGGAAAATATTTTGTAGTTAAATTTGTTTGTTTATTGATTTTAACGGCATATCAACCCGTCCGGGGTTATGTCATGCCAACCGGTTATGATGTAATACATATTGTGTATTTATATATATACTTTTAGCAATTGGTTTTAACAATGTGTTAACCTTATTGGGGGTTAAAGAGGTGATGGATGTTTTTGAACGAGTTGAGTTTGGAAATATGTAGAAAAGCTTCATAACCGTTCGTTGATTAGCGTTTAAATTGAATGTTACACATTCTAATTCTCTTTGAGAATAATAAGATAATTCAAAATTATTCTAATTAATTATTATTCTGATTACTACATTGCAATCTATTAGATTTCCATATGCCACAGTTGAATTAACTATTTTTATTGAATTCTTAAATGATTGGTTAAGTTAAAAGTTAATAGAAAAAAATGTTTATTATATATACTAGCAAATATATGCACCCTCCGTAGGGTGCAAGTATTTAGGTTTTGATGTACTAAAATATTGTATCAAATTATAAACTATTTAGAAAATGATAAACTGAGGGGGTATAATCGAAAAATAGAACAGCTTTAGATTTAACTCTTCCATCATTTTCCATCACTCCCATCTTTCATTTTTCCTAATTTATCTATTTAGTTAGATTATGAAGTATTTAATAAAATTACAGTTCTTTCGTCTTGTTTATGGATTTCTTTTAAGATTTATCCCCGAGATTTTTGCTCAGATTCGTTAAGAGAAAACCAAACAATTAGAAATCAATAATACTAATTTATTAAAATCAAATTTTAAATATCAATATGCAAATTAGCCTTCTCGTTCACACTGTAAACTACAATTTTGTTGTATATATAAATACAATTACATGCTATTAGTAGGTAGATATGGTCAACAGTATTAATAAGGTATAACAATTTTATCAATAATTGAGGTTTAAATAAAAATGAATTCATGGTAAATGTGACGTCAATAACTAAGGGAATTGTGACTTGAGTAGTGATATAGTTTCGGTTACAGACAGACAAACACACAATCTCCATTATAATAAGACTTGTACAAAATAAAAAAAACACCCTCCGGGCGATGTAAAGATAGATTTTTGAAACATATTGCCTGAGGGGCGGGATTAAAAAATTCAATGTCAGCGAGTTTGTATCCTAAGTAAGTAAAATCATCAAATTCATTAAACGATTAAAAAATAAAACAATTTGAAAAGTAAACTTTAAATATGTACTAAAATAAAACAATATTAATAGAGATTTACCAACCGCGCCGCACCAGCTAGATGTGATACAAGATCAGTTTCTTAAGCGGGATTTAACAGGTTTGAATTCAGAGTTTTCTTTCTCCTAAACTGGCTGCCTTACCAAGTTAAACAGCCTAGGGGAGAATTGGATTCATCCCTTTGGCATATATATATACATGCGTTGTAAGTGCCTTCAAGTAAAACTTTAATATATACTTTATTCAGCAACGTTTCTAAAATAAACAAACATCCAAAAATCTTATTCACTTCGCCGAAGGGCATACGGTCTGTTTGTTATTATTCTCTCAAAAACGCCCCCTTACCTATTATGGTAGAGGCGTGTAGTATCATTTGACAAGCTTAATTTCGCTGGGATGGTCAGCTGTGTACTGTGGCCGAGGCGATTTAGTGTTTCATTAGTGTTTCACTGTGTCTGCTGAAGTCCCGGTTTCGATTTCTGTCGGAGGGAAATCGTTAGTATATACCGCTGATGAGACTTAATAAAGTCGAAACAGTCTGTACGGTATTCTACACACCGAGACATCTTTTGCTGGGATTACACTTGTCAAGTTCATTTTCTATAAGAAAAAGTATCGAATTTTATGCGATACATGCGTTGTAAGTGCCTTCAAGTAAAAATTTAATATATGATATATATATATATATATATATATATATATATATATATATATATATAGAGAGAGAGAGAGAGAGAGAGAGAGAGAGAAGAGATACAAGGTCAGTTTCTTAAACGGGGTTTAACAGGTTTGAATTCTTTGAGTTTTCCTTCTCCTAGACCGGTTGCCTCACCAAGGTTAAAGAGCCCTACTATTTAGCCACACATGGAGGCTTGATAATTAGTATTAAATTGGATTCTTTGGCCTATTGTCCTCATCTTTATTGTTATCTGTACAACGTTTCTGTCGATGTGTCCTCCGGCCTTCTTCAGGTATTTCTTGTCGGATTCAGGAGCCTTCTCAAACTCAGGAACCTTCTTTTCGGACATGGATAGTTTGATTTTGCTCAGAACCGAAGCTACAACATTAGTTAAAATTTTGCAAATCAGAAATCATTAATAACTTAAAATTGGTTAACTTTCAGACTTTTTTTATAGCATTTTTGGATTCCTTGGGTAAAAATGCTTTTACAAACCAATTTAGAGGAGTAGGGGAGCTCTAGAACTCATTTTACAGACAAAAATAGATTACAAAAAGTCACCATTTTCGCGAACCCCTTCCCTCAAAGAAGTATGGGGCACCCGGTGAGAATCTAACTCACTAACAATGACTTTTAGGTTTTTTATAGCATTTTTTGATTCCTTGCGCAAAAATGCTTTTACAAACCAATTTTCAGGAGTAGGGAATCTCTAGAACTTATTTTACAGACAAATATAGATTACAAAAAGTCGCCATTTTCGCGACCCCCCTCAATGAGAATCGAACTCACTAACAATGAGTTTCAGACTTTTATTATAGCATTTTTGGATTCCTTGGGCAAAAATGCTTTTACAAACCAATTTTTAGGAGTAGGGAAGCTCTACAACTCATTTTACAGACAAATATAGATTACAAAAAGTCGCGATTTGTCGTGACCCCCCTCAATGAGAATCGAACTCACTAACAATGGTCTGGTAATCTAGCTTGCTAACTATTAAACCACCGGAGGCGCCCAAAACCTCCAACTATTGTGCATGACGGAATAAGTAGTCAATTTGAAAGCTCTTTCTTATTTCTTGTCATTTTTATTTTTTGGAAGACGACAACCTTCGCTTTGAAATTCAATTTAAAGTGACAATACCGAATTTGCTTCAAAATGGTAGACAGACTAACGGTTATTATCTAATAAAGTGTAAAATATAAAAAGAAAAAAAAATCAGACAAAAATCTAAAAGCTTCCGTAGATTGGCGAATAACGCGCTGATTTCTTACGGCTCAAATTCACTTGAAGCTGCCGGTGACAGTCTGGTTTCCAAATCTAATATTCAGGCATTGTATAATTCAAGTGGCAAATGGCAGGTATCGACTTCGCTTGAGAAAACACGTCTCGCCGACTGAATTCGTCTCAGACAGAAAAGAAAGAAAAAGAATCGAGCGTTACTGTAACATAATTCGTGGGTAGCGTACGAATTATGTATGTAAGTGTAGTTAGACTTTGAATTAGAATTCGTTGAAGTTCAAAATCGGAGTGGGTTATATTATTGATAGGTAATGAACTTTAGCTGCCCCCCACACCGGCTTCCACTAATGGAGAAAAAAAGAGAAAGAAAACTAATATTTTGGCCGTTAGTCAAAGGGACTAGACGTAGTAACATTCATATTTCCTAAGATGCCAGCTTCTCACCGCGCGGTTGAAAAACCTTTTGAGTTTCAGGTTTTTAACAAAGAATACAGACGTCTTGTAAAACAATCAAGTCTTGCTTAATCATTATCAACTACGGAATGAGCCCAGACAATCCAGCCTAGAAGAAGGAAGAAATAAGCCCAGAAGAAGAAGATGGCCGCCGACGAAACAGACCCAGTAAGATCTAAACTCCTCTCTCGCCATTTATATACCCGACTCAAATGAGTATATAACAAATATAGTCGATGAGAAACGTTAAAATATTAACTCTCTCACGATCAGATACTATTTAATGTCATTACAAGACATTCCTGTCGGCTGGGGCGTTAGAATACACCGACTGCACCTCTGTAGCTTAAGTGGTAGACTTCAGCATACCTTATATGTACCAAATTGGAGGCGCGTGGTCTAATGGTTAGAGTCGTAGGAAATGGACCCGACGACCCGAGTTCAATTCCTGGACGAAGCTGTTTGAATTTCACATAGCGCTAATACCCTTGGGAAAGGTATGAATCCAAGTCTCCCTTCAGCTATGGTTAAATAGCAGGACAGACTGGGTTCTTTAACCATGGCTAGGTAACCAGTCTAGGAGAAGGAAAACTCTGAATTCAAACCTGTTAAATCCGCTTAAGAAATTGACCTTGTGTCGTATCCTGCTTGTGCGGAGGGGTTGGTAAATATATATATGTACCAAAATAATGGAACCAAAGGATTCTACCCAACGCTAAGTAACTAAGATAAACAAATAAATAGACCTTGCCAGAGAATTGAAAAAGCTGTGGAATATGAGGGTGAAGGTGATACCAATTGTAGTTGGTGCACTTGGAACGGTCCCAAAAAGATTGGAAAAAAAACTGGAGGGTCTGGAAATTAGAGGAAGAAATAATAAAGAAAACCATTGTTTGTTACCGCCCAGTTGGTGGGGTTGTAGAATATACCAACTGAACCTCTCTAGAGGGGTAAGACCCCCCCCCCGAAATGGGTTCAACTGTTGGTCGAGGGTGGCAACCCGAGATTCTTAAGGACTTAATAATCCTCGTGGTTGAACTGTCCATGACTCGCAACACTGCACTTTGGCTCTTACTTGGGCTATATGGTCAGTTAGAGAGACTTCCTCCAATCAATCGACTAGTCATGTCAAGCCCTAGCATCTATATGATTGTCCCGACCCTATTGACCTTATGGCAACCCCCCAACCCCTTTTATCATATATATGCGCGAGAAAGCAGTGGCTTAGGGTCTTGGTTTGCTGGATATGATATTAAACTGCATCTAATGAAGTATGTCAACCAGTCTAGGGTTATTTTATGCCTGGATGTTAGGGAATCGCGTTCATTGTATATTTCTATTTAACTTTCAGGGTTAAATCCAATGGATTAATCAATATATTGATTAATTGCAGTCGATTACACGTGTGTGTCTTTCGCGATAAACGATTCGTTACGTTTATCGCGAAAGACACACACGTGTAATCGTCTGCAATTAATCAGTATTATCTGCGTTATTCGGACTATTGTCCCCATCTTTATTGCTATTTGTACAACGTTTCGGCCGATATGCCCTCCGGCCTTCTTCATGTATTTCTTCTCAGACTCAGCAACCTTCTTTTCGAACTTGGGAACCCTCTTGTCGGAACAGGATACCACTGTAGACTGAATAAATGTTTAGGTTCAAAGTTCTGTGATGGTTCCCCATTACAAGAAGGTTCCTGATTATGACAGAAAGGTTCCCGAGTCTGAGAAGGTTCCCAAGTCTGACAAGAAATACCTGAAGAAGGCCGAAACCTTCTTTTCGGACTCGGGGACCTTCTTTTTCGGACTCGGGAACTTTCTTGTCGCAGTCGGGAATCTTCTTGTCGTAATTGGGAGCCATCAATTAATCAATATCTTGATTAATCCAGTGGATTTTACCCTGAAGATCCTTATGGTGAAACTCGAGTAGGTTATCACTTGTGCCTGTATTACAATATATATATATATATATATATATATATTCTCTGTAGGATTACATGGCAGTGTCTGTATACACGTTATGTTTAAGGCTACGTAAATACTGGGAATTTTACAAGCATGCGAACCTAATAAGCCTCACTATTCTGTCCGCTTTCTTTGAGAGTCTTGTTTGTATATGCGATACTGTTTGTGACTCTGAGTAATCGAGATAAACGTAGAGTTCGACGCGTTACTTTTCATTTTTGCCACCGGTACCCATATTTGTGAATGTGACAATCTGTCTGTCACATTCACAATGCGACGACAACGAACGAATGGTGGTGGTGGGGCGGGGGGCATTAGCGTTACGTTTATAACATCTGTCAAGCGGGCGCTCGTTCACACTGTCGTCAGATAGGTGTCTGTCTGTCTGTCTGTCTCTCTCTCTCTCTCTCTCTCTTCTGTCTGTCTGTCTGTCTGTCTGTCTGTCTGTCTCTCTCTCTCTCTCTCTCTCTCTCTCTCTCTCTCTCTCTCTCTCTCAAGTGGGTGCTCATTCACACTGTTAGATAGGTGTCTGTCTGTCTGTCTGTCTCTCTCTCTCTGTCTGACTGTCTTTCTCTCTCTTTCTCTCTCTCTCTCTTCTCTCTCTCTCTCTCTCTCTCTTCTCTCTCTCAAGTGGGTGCTCATTCACACTGTTAGATAGGTATCTGTCTGTCTGTCTGTCTGTCTGTCTCTCTCTCTCTCTCTCTCTCTCTCAAGTGGGCACTCGTTCACACTGTCAGATCTCTCTCTCTCTTTCTCTCTCTCTCTCTCTCTCTCTCTCTCTCTCTCTCTCTCTCTCTCTCTCTTTACCGCAAGAGCTTACACCCGAATCTTCTCTTTCTGCACATGCGCACACATAAACCCAATCAAGGTTTTGTGCATAACGTTAAATGGGGCAATAAGACAAATTTGAATAATATTGCTGATTTAATACCATTTTTTTTTCTCTCCATATTGTTTATTATTGTTTTACCTCTGTTTCTTTTCTTTTTTATTGTTTATTTGCAATTTTGAGCCTCCGTATTTTTTTATTGATGACTTTTTCCTTTCGATATGATTATATCTTTACATTAAAAAAAAAGATACAATACTGCATTGTGAGTAATACTTTAATAATAATAAAAATGTCCAATCCGTTTTTGTTTTTTTTTTTGTGATTAATATTTCGTTTATGGGGACACGGTGTTGTTCCGAAAGTAATTTCGTATTTAAGGTGACGGAAGAAAAGAAAGGGTTGTTCAGAATGTAATGTTGTATTTTTGGAGACAGAAAGAAAAGACGTTTATAGGGGGAAGAGGGAGGAAATAATGTCACATTTATAGAGACGGAATCAAAAGACGTTTATAGGGACATGGTGTTGTTCAGAAAGTAATGTCACATTTTTGGAGATAGAATAAAAAGACGTTTATAGGGGGAAGAGGGAGAATATAATGTCGCGTTTATAGGGACGGAATCAAAAGACGTTTATAGGGACATGGTGTTGTTTAGAAAGTAATGTCGCGTTTAAAATGACGTTTATAGGGAGATGGGGTCCCATTTTTGGAGACGGAATAAAAAGATGTTTATAGGAGGGAGAGGGAGAAAATAGTGTGGCATTTATAGAGACGGAATCAAAAGACGTTTATAGGGACATGATGTTGTTCAGGAAGTAATGTCACATTTTTTTTGTGACAGAATGAAAAGACGTTTATTGGAGGAAGAGGGAGAATATGATGTCGGATTTATAAAGACGGAATCAAAAGAGGTTTATATGGACATGGTGCCGTTTAGAAATGAATGTCACATTTTTTGGAGACAGAATAAAAAGACGTTTATAGGGAGAAGAGGAAGAAAATAATGTTGCATTTATGTAGGGAATTAAAAGACGTTTATAGGGACATAGTGTTGTTCAGAAAGTAATGTCGCATTTTTTGAAGACAGAATAAAAAGACGTTTATAGGGAGATGGGGTCATATTTTGGGAGACGGAATAAAAAGATGTTTATAGGAGGAAGAGTGAGAATTTTAGAGACGGAATCAAAAGAGGTTTATAAGAACGGTGTTATTCATAAAGTAATATCGCATTTTTGGAGACAGAATAAAAAGACGTTTATAGGGGGAAGAGGGAGGAAATAATGTTGCATTTATAGAGAGGGAATCAAAAGACGTTTATAGGGACATGGTGTTGTTCAGAAAGTAATATCGCATTTTTTGAGACAGAATAAAAAGACTTTTATAGGGGGAAGAAGGAGAAAATACTGTCGCATTTATAGAAGGAAGGAGCTAATGATTTCTAGAAGTCTGGACGAGCAGCCTATCTTCTGCAGCAGTTTAAAAAGTCCGCTTCGGCTGTCTATGAATGCGGTGTATATTGGCATCTGATGTTTCTGGCACTTTTCTTGCAGCTGGCGTAATGAGAAGATCATGTCCACAGTTGACCAGTTTGTTCGGAAACCACACTATAACTCCGGATAGATACGAGGGCAAGTGTCTGCAGGGTTAAAAAATGTGCTTTAAAAATCGAATACCCATCAAGAATGAATAAAACAAAAATGTCTTTGACATGAAATGACCTAATGGGTTGACATAATGGGTTGACCTAATGACCTAAATGGTTGACCTAATGGGTTGACCTAATTGGTTGACATAATGACCTAATGGGTTGACATGCTGTAAAACCCAACCAACCAATCAACCTGTTTAATCATCATAATCATCATAATCATCATTATCATTTACAAACAATTATGATTTTAAGTGACTAAAATTAATACAAATAATTTACACCCAGTTATATTGTTTCAATTATTTCTATCAAATAGCTTTCAAGTAATTATATCGTTAATTGGTTTTACGGCATGTCGACCTTTGTTTGGTTATTCTACAAGGTGTGTCATAAAAGTGCCGAGTTTGAAAGCTGTATTTACAAAGATAGAAATGAACAATGAATGGAACGTTTATTCTTTTTTTTTTTTAGAATACAAGGTGTGTCATAAAAGTGCTGAGTTTGAAGCTGTATTTACAAAGATAGAAATGAACAATGAATGGAACGTTTTTTTTTTTTTAGAATACAAGGTGTGTCATAAAAGTGCTGAGTTTGAAGCTGTATTTACAAATGAAAATTTGAATGGAACTTATTTTTTTTTCAGAATGCAAGGAGTGTCATAAAAGTGCCGAGTTTGAAGATGTATTTACCAATAAACAATGAAGCTGTATTTACAAGTGAACAATGAATGGAACGTTAATTTTTTTTCAGAATACAAGGTGTGTCTTAAAAGTATCGAGATTGAAGCTGTTCATATTTTGATTTACAAGATTGAAATGAACAATGAGTGGAACATTTTTTTTTTTTCAGAATACAAAGTGTGTCATAAAAGAATCGAGATTGAAGCTGTATTTACCAAAAGAGAAGTAAACAATGAATGGAACGTTAATTCTTTTCAGAATACAAGGTGTGTCATAAAAGTGCCGAGTTAAAAGCTGTTTTACAAAGATAGAAATGAACAATGAATGGAACGTTAATTTTTTTTTCAGAATACAAAGTGTGCCATAAAAGAATCGAGATTGAAGCTGTATTTACCAAAAAGAAATGAACAATGAATGGAACTTAATTTTTTTCAGAATACAAGGTGTGCCAAAAAAGTGCGAGTTGAAAGCTGTATTTGCCAAGATAGAATGAATAATGAATAGAACGTTATTTTTTTCAAAAACTCAGGGTCTGTCATGAATATGCCGAATTTGAAGCTGTATCTTACCAAGATAGAAATGAACAATGAATGGAACTTTAATTTTTTTTTCAGAATACAGGGTGTATCATAATAGTGCCGGGCTTGAAGCTGTATTTACCAAGATAAAAATGAACAATAAATAGAACTTGAATTTTTTTTTTCAGAATACAGGGTGTGTCATATCCCCTCCGAACAACCAGCCAACTCTCTCTCTCTACTTTGCGTCCGTCTCCTTTCAACGCCCAACAGACCTAACTACCCAGATCCAGAAAAGAAAGAGACAACCGGTCCAGCACAGCAGATAAGTATAACAACAAATAGAAGTAGATAGGTATACTAATGAACGTATATCTTCTTAAAATGGGCCCAGCAACAAGTGTCCATATTCCATAAATAGAACTAAAGAAACGTTGGGTAATTCCATGTCAAATCATCCAGCCCATGTCAGCCATCCCCTTGAAATTTTGTCCAAGTGTCGATTATGTTAATGTTAGACAATCCCAAAAATTTGAGCTTCCAATTCCAAAAATTGGCGGAGTTATGTCGATTTTTAGCTCTCCAAATTTGGGGCGGGTGCGAAAAATGGTGACAGGTCAGTAATTGTTTTTTGGTTTTTTATTTCATTTATTTAACGAATCTTGAAATATTTTCTAAACTGAACATAAATATCTTAGTTTAGAAAATATTTCAAGATTCGTTAAATAAATGAAATAAAACAATTACTAACCTGACTTACCAAAAAAAAAAAAGTCAAGTAGGAAAAAAATAAATAAAATAAAATAAAGTAAATAAATAAATAAATAAAAAGAGAAAGATTTGTATATATATATATATATATATATATATATATATAAGAAAAGTTCGTGAGATTTTTTTTTTGGGGGGTTGGTTTGTTTTGTTTTACGGCATATCAACCTCAGTGGGTCATTTAATGCCGATAAAGTTTTGAAATAAATCAATTCTTAATGGATAATACAATTTTTTTTATAAATACATTTTTCTATTTAACCCATAGATGGGACGAATTTTTTTTTTTTTTACCATTTTTGAATTGGATTTTTAAGATTAATTTTAATTTCAAAATTTGAGGGCCGGTTTAGCTCAGTCGGTAGAGCGTTCGGCTAGGAATCACAAGGTTCTTGGTTCGATACCGGCCCTCGCCAACTTAGCGTATGAGTAGCACTGGGATCAGTGCGGTAAAGTACGGAGCTGATGGTAGGTGTAGCGCTTCACCTCAGATGCTAAAATAATCTCCTTTGTCTAGCGCTAGTGAAAAGGGAATAGACTCACTCGCTGATTGACTGATACTGACTCTAGGCCACCCCGACGACTTTAATTTTAATTTGATGTGTTGCAAATCGTCCTCAAAATGTTCCGGTTTAATTTTAACGACAAACTTTTTTTTCTTTTCTTTTTTTTTTTTTTTTTTTTTTTTTTTGCCAGGAGCCGCAGAGGGCAGGGCTCCGCGGGCAAGCTAGTAAAAGGGTTTAGAATTCTAAGGGCTTAACCCTTACTGAACCAACAAAAAAACAATCCATACGCTGTCACTGTGTAAAAGGGATGACGATACGGTACGCGTAGCTCAGCGAGATAATAATAATAATAATAATAATAATAATAATAATAAAATAAAAAGAACACGAACGAACACACAGACACAGTCGATTAGAGGTGTGTGTGTGATACGACCTGCTAACCACCACCTCCGCCCATCTCCTGTGTCCGCCCCCTCCCTCTTCGACGGCAGTCGGTATGAAACACGTCACGTGGTCAAACTCGGCTCATCGTCGGTGGCAAATACGGCGCTCGGTGTTCCTGTCTTAAATAGTTACGCCTAACTTGAACCACGCGCCTGGTTCATTTTGACGCGCGAACACACGCGCACAAAACACACACACACACACGCGAGCGGGCAGATCAGAAAGCGAACGTAGCTGCTGCTGCTGCTGCTGCTTTCTTCTTTCATATTGCTTCTTCTTCTTCTTCTTTTTCTTCTTCTTCTTCTTCTTCTTCTTCTTCTTTCTTTCTTTCTTCTTTTTCTTTCTTTTTCCGTCTTTTTTCTTTTTCTTATTTCTTCTTTTTTCTTTATTTTTCTTCATTTTTTCTTTTTTTTTCTTTTTCAACTTCTTTCTTTCCTTCTTTCTTCCGTCTTTTTCTTCTTTTCCTTTTTTCTTTTTTCTTTTTTCTTTCGCTTTCTTTTTTCATTTTTTTTTTTCATTTTTTTCTCCTTTTTTTCTTTTTCCACTTTTTCCTTTTTTCTTTCTTTCTTTCTTTCTTTTTTCCTTTCTTTTTCTTTTTTCTTCAATTAACTTCATTTTTTCCTTTTTTTTCTTTTTTCTTTTTTCCCTTCTTTCCGTCTTTTTCCCATCCTTTTCTTCTTTTCCTTTTTCCATTTTTCTGCATGTTTCTTTCATATTTCTTCTTCTTCTTCTTTCTTTCTTTCTTTCTTTCCTTTTTGCTTCTTTTTCTTATTTCTTCTTTTTTCTTCATTTTTCTTCATTTTTTTCTTTTTCAACTTTTTCCTTCTTTTTCCTTCTTTTCTTTTTTCCTTTTTCTTCATTCTTCTTTCTTTCCTTCTTTTTTTTTTTTCTTCTTTTCTTCATTTTTTCCTTTTTGTTTTTCTTCTTCTTTTTTTCCTTTTTCAACTTATTCCTTTGTTTCCTTCTTTTTCTTCTTTCTTCTTTTTATTACTTTTTCTTCTTTTGTTTTCTTTTTACTTCTTTTTTTTTACTTCTTTTCACTTTTATTTCACTTTTTTTATACTGAGATTAGCAGATCCAGGCACACGGTCACGTACAATCTCCGTACGATATTTATTCAGTCTGTATTTCCATATCCTATTACTCACCTATGTATAATGATAGGGCACGCAATTGTACCCACTCACATGTTTGTGTCTATCAACTTATTTACTACAGTTGATACTTATCTCGGCCTATTTATTTACACCTATGACAACCAACCTGTATTTTTATTTTCTATGGAAGAGACCCCTAGCGTAGTGCATATATATATATATATATATATATATATATATATATATATATATATCTTATTATAATGGAGATTGTGTGTTTTTCTGTCTGTAACCGAAACTATATTACTACTCAAGTCACAATTCCCTTAATTATTTACGTCAAATTCTCTATGATTTCATTCTTTTAAACCTTCAGTTATTAATAAAAATTGTTTTACATTATTAATGCTGTTGACCATATCTACGTACTAATAACATGCGATTGTATTTATATATACAACAAAATAGCAGTTTACAGTTTGAATGAGAAGGCTAATTTGCATATTGATATTTAAAATTTTATTTTAATAAATATGTGCTTGGTATTATTGATTTCTAATTGTTTGGTTTTCTTAAGAAATATATACAAAAATCTCGTGGATAAATCTTAAAAGAAATTTATTTACAAGAAGAAATAACTGTAATATTATCCTTTACTTCCTATTTTAACTAAATTGTTAAATTAGGAAAATTTACCAATGAAAGAGGGGAGTAATGTAAAATGATGGAATAGTTAGTTTCAAAGTTGTTCTATTTTTCGATTATACCCCCTCTGTTGCAGATCTTTTTATCTGCATTCTTAGTCAGTTTCATTAGCCTTTCTAATTTAATATGATATTTTATTATATCAAAACTTAAATACTTGCACCCGGAGGGTGCATATATTTGCTAGTATATATTATGGACTCTCTCGTCGATTTTCGACGTATGAGGGTTCATACACACAATGAACACCCACGCAGTGATCAGTTTTATAGTGATGAAGGCTTGTGTTGGACCATCCACACTTTTTGGCACAGTCGATAGAAAAGAATTGGTGCATCAAGCGTTGCCACAAACCTAACCAACGACCGACCCTAGGAATTTTGAATTCAAAGTTATCCCTCTCCTCGACTGGTTACCTACCCAAGGCTGAAGGGCCCAATCTGCCCTACTATTTAACCCATAGCTGGAGGGAATTTTGAATTCAGAGTTATCCCTCTCCTCGACTGGTTACCTACCCAAGGCTGAAGGGCCCAATCTGCCCTACTATTTAACCCATAGCTGGAGGGAATTTTGAATTCAGAGTTATCCCTCTCCTCGACTGGTTACCTACCCAAGGCTGAAGGGCTCAGTCTGCCCTACTATCTAACCCATAGCTGGAGGGAATTTTGAATTATCCCTCTCCTAGACTGGTTACCTACCCAAGGCTGAAGGGCCCAGTCTGCCCTACTATTTAACCCATAGCTGGAGGGAGAATATATGGATTCATACCTTTCCCAAGGGTATTAGCGCTATGTGAAATACCAACAGCTTCGTCTAGGAATTGAACTCGATATCCATTTCCCACGACTCTAACCACTAGCCCATGCGCCTCCATATATATATATATATATATATATATATGTGTGTGTGTGTGTGTGTGTGTGTGTGTGTGTGTGAAAATGAAACTGGAAGTGAATCCGACGGTATATTGAAAGAATGAATAAAGGAAAGAAAGTACAGAATGGATAAAAAAGGATAATTTTAATCAATATCACTTACACGTGTTTCGGTCAGGAGTTTATCTATGTGTACATTATTCAAAACTATTATTATTTCATTTCATTTGTTTATTTAATAATAATAATAGTTTTGAATAATGTACACATAGATAAACTCCTGACCGAAACACGTGTAAGTGATATTGATTAAAATTATCCTTTTTTATCCATTCTGTACTTTCTTTCCTTTATTTATTCTTTCAACATATATATATAGCCTTACATTTGAATAGGTATTCCCGCCTAATTCATTAATTATTAATTAATTAATTTTCAAAAATTAGGTATGACTTCAATTAAGCACGTATTCTCCCAAAAGTTGTCGGCTAAAAAAAGCCATATCAAAACACATCGTTTGTCTGTTTACTTCTCATACTGTCGTGTAGTATAGTCACCATAAAGTGGAATACAACCTACTTCTAAACAAAACGAAAAATCTGGGAAGGGCCTGCTGGTGTAACGGTTAGAGTCTCTGCCTGTCAGCTTGATAGTCAGAGTTCGAATCACACACAAAGCGGTCTTCCTAGCTATAGCTCTGCTGATGAGGCCTAATAGGCTGAAATGTACATACAGAGATTGATTTTTCTCGATTTGTTTAGCCTTACATTTGAATAGGTATTCCCGCCGAATTCATTAATTATTAATTAATTAATTTTCAAAAATTAGGTACGACTTCAATTAAGCACATATTCTCCCAAAAATTGTCGGCTAAAAAAAGCCATATCAAAACACATCGTTTGTTTGTTTACTTCTCATGTATATATAGGTAAGGTGTGTCAAAAAAGTATTAAGATTTTGTGTACGTTTTGACACACCTTGTATTCTGAAAAAAAAATAACGTTCCATTCATTCTTCATTTCAGGTTTAAACTCTGATGAAAACTGAGACCGTCCAAGATGAAATGCAAAAAATGTAAATCCTGGTAAATACAGCTTTAAACTCGACACTTTTATGGGTTATTTCCTATAAATCTAGCATAAACAAAGGGAAACCACTCTTGACTGATAGATTAATTATTTATTTATTGATCTACTAGGAAAAAAAGAAGACTGGGTTAGGGTTTTTAGGCACTCCTTTTTGATCTCGATTAAGAAAGGACATTTCATTTACATCGTCAATATCCGGTTGTTTGTTAGGGGTTAGAGGCTAGAGTTATGGGTTAGGTTTAGGGTTAGGGGTTAGGGTTAAGGGTTAGTTTTATAATTTTTAAAATCTAAAAATCGTTAAAATCTGTTAAAACAACCGGATATTGTCGGTGTAAATGAAAAACGTGTCCTTTCTTAATCGAGATCAAAAAGGGGGTCATATGGTCCGGGTTAGGGTTAGGATTTAGGGTTAGGCTTAGAGTTTAGGGTTAGGGTTAGGGTTTAGGGTTCGTTTAATAGGAAAATAAATAAATAATTTATCAGTCAAGAGTGGTTCACCTTTGTTTATGTTAGACTTATTAGAAATAACCCTTTATGACACTTTGTATTCTGAAAAGAATAAACGTTCCATTTCTATTTTGGTAAATACTGCTTCAAACTCGGCACTCAGAATACTAGGTGTGTCAAAAGGTACAAAAAATCTCGATACCTTTTTGACACACCTTGTATACGCAGATCCTAGTTGTGGTATGTCGAGATTGGTGGATTGATGCTTGTGAGGTGGATTGTTGTCATGCAGACAGCGAACAAAAAAAAATGAAAAGACTGACGCTGCCGTGTCTAAAACGATGTTACGGGATACTTTTGATTAGAGGGTGCGTACGTTCGTGCCCGATTTGATAATTTGCAATTTAGAACACACACCCCCTCACCTAAAAAATTAAATTAAATAAAAAACAAAAAGCAAAAAGAACAAAAGAACAAACACTGATGCAACACAGTCTCTTGTGTGCCAGTACTTTTGTGTACTTGAAAAATATACGATCCTAACGAAATATTCTAGCTTTCTGTTTTGGTATATATAACTCTTCGTAGCTGTGTTGTATACGGTTCATTTCTATCTGACGTACACACACACACAGGGACACACACACACACACACACATAGAGGGACGCATATACACATACTCGCGCACACACAACACACATACACTCGCGCGCGCGCACACATACGAACACACACGCTCAAACACACATATACACATAGTCATATATAATACAAACACTTACAGATGTAACATACATAAAACAGACACAAACGCGCACACACAGACACACAGATGCGCGCACACATATATAAATATAGGTATTTATATATATATTTATATATATATATATATATATATAGAGAGAGAGGGGGGGGGAGTGAGAGATACATATGTATACATAAATATACATATATTTAAGTAAAGGGGATACGGAGTCATATATAACACACACATACACACACACAAACGCGCGCACACAGACACACACACATATATATATATAGAGAGAGAGAGAGACAGAGAGAGGGGAGAGAGAGAGAGGGAGAGATACATATGTATACATATACATATATATACATACATTTAAGTAAAGGGGATACGGAGTCATATATAACACACACATACACGCACACACACAAAGGCGCATACACAGAGACAGAGACAGACACAGACGGATACACGCACACACACACACACACACACATATATATATATATATATATATATAGAGAGAGAGAGAGAGAGAGAGAGAGAGAGAGAGAAAGGGAGAGAGAAAGGAGAGAGAGAGAGGGAGAGAGAGAGGGAGAGAGAGAGGGAGATATACATGTGTATACATATATATACATACATTTAAGTAAAGGGGATACAGAGTCATATAACACACACACACACACACACACACTATATATATATATATATATAATATAATATATATATATATAGAGAGAGAGAGAGAGAGAGAGAGTGAGAGAGAGAGAGAGAGACATATATTTAAGTATAGGTTGCGTGGACACGGAGTGATACATAACATAAACACAAGCACACACACATATATATAACACTCACAAAACACACACACAAACCTGCACATACACACACACGCACACACACACACACACACACACACAAACATATATATATATATATATATTATATATATATATATGTGTGTGTGTGCTGAGAGTTCTCCGGTCTGAACTGCTACAACGGTACGAACACACAGTCACAGTCGTTCGTTGTTAAATTATTCTTCCGTTGGCGACAACCGGCGCTTAAATTTCAATGAATGGTAACTACTGGATATAGAATTGTATATGCCACCTAATCTTAATATCTGACGCTACATATTCTTTATTAAAGAGTATTAGGCTTACTACTACTCGAAGAACAAAAATAAGACAACAAAAAAACAATAAGTCAAGAGTTAATAATAATGATAATGTATTGTTTAAGAAATTCGGTCAACTTCAAACTATTAGTTCTACTACTACAATATTATTGATACTACTACTACTGCTGCTGCTGCTGCTGCTGATGATGATGATGATGATGATGATGATGTTCCTGCTGCTGCTGCTACTACTATTTCTAGGTCTAAAAAATTGATAAAAATAAGATAAAGTAGACTAGTAACGTAAGTTAAGTTGGCGGAGTGACCAAATGTCGGTCTCAGTCGGACACCGAGGGAGTCTATCCCATTTTCAGAAGCGCTAGAACATGAAGATTGTTTGGCTAAACTTGCAAATCAGTCGGAAAATTAGGGTGACCCAGAAAAAACAGAACCCACAAATTTTGTAATAAAACTGTTAAATTTAGCTCGGGGGGTAGGGTTGGGGAGGGGGTAGGGTTTAGGGTTTATTGTTGGTGTTTAGGGTTAGTTTAATGGGAAAATAAATTAATAAATAAAAATTGGGTTCTGTTTTTTCTGGGTCACCCTGTATACAGAGTGACCAAGAAAAAACAGAACCCACAAATTTTGTAATAAAACTGTTAAATTTAGCTCGGGGGGTTTAGGGTTAGGGTTTAGGGTTTATTGTTGGGGTGTAGGGTTAGTTTAATGGGAAAATAAATAAATGATTTGTGTTCTATTTTTTCTGGGTCACTAATTTTCCGACCGATTTGCAAGTTTAGCCGATTGTTTTTGAGTCTGAGGTGAAGCGACACATCTACCGTCAGCTCTCCACTTTACCGCAGAAATCCAAGCTTTGCTATTCACGCGCTGAATTGGTGAGGGTTGGTATCGAACCCGGAACCTTGTGGTTTCGAGGTGAATGCTCTACCGAAAGAGCTAATAAAACAATGACTATTAACGAAAATAATTCGTCTAAGAAGTTCAGATAATTTACAACTAAAGATTTTACTATTTCTTGTGAAACAGCAAACGTTGGGGACCTCCAATATGACGTGTCAAATCCCCCCACCCCCATATTTAATAAAATGAAATTTGCATAAAGGTTAATATTATCTTCAACATTTTGGGACCATTCAAAAGAAAACATTTTTTAAAAACTCCTGATGATTTTTTTTTAAAATTTTCAGCTTACGGAAATAATGAAAATTATGAACGAAAACTATGTTTACATTTTCGCACCGTTAAATCAATTGAAATTTAACGTAGCCAAAAACAAGTTATGGCTACCGGTTTTTTTTTTTTTTTAACTATGAAAAATCTACTAACCGTCAGATTTTTACGAAACTTTCGGTAATTATTTACCTGTTGAGGAAATTATGTTTAAAATAAGTTTTTCCTAAATATATTTGGGGTAATGTTTTTACGAGGTCTCCCTTTTTTATTTTATGAATACTGAAAAAGTGAACCAATAAAAAACGATTTTTAATTTTCTCTATAAAATAAAGATAAGATAATTATATCAGATGAGTTTTATAAGTTTTTATACGGCATTTTTTTTTTAAGTAAAAGAACCATGAATACAGAATTCTGCTAAAAATGTCAATATTATGATATTTTTTATATTAATATTATATTTAAGATAATATTAACTTTTATTCAAGTTTCATTGTGTTAAATATGGGGAGGGGGGATTTGACACGGCAGATTAGAAAACATCGAAATGGATATCAGTATTAGTATTATCTGCGTTATTCGGACTATTGTCCTCATCTTCATTGTTATCTGTACAACGTTTCGGTCGATATGCCCTCCGGCCTTCTTCAGGTATTTCTTGTCGGACTCGGGAACCTTCTCGGACTCGGGAACCTTCTTTTCGGACTCGGGAACTTTCTTGTCGTAATCGGAAACTTCTTGTCCTAATCGGAGCCATCACGGAACTTTGAACATAACCCTTTATTCTGTCCACGGGGGTATCCTGTTCTCATTCCGCTAACCATAGCTGGGGTAGGAGATGTGTTAATTATTGTTATGGTTAGCGGAATGAGAACAGGATACCCACGTGGAATAAATAAAGGGTTAGGTTCAAAGTTCCGTGATGGCTCCCGATTACGACAAGAAAATTCCCGAGTTCGAAAAGAAGGTCCCCAAGTCCGGCAAGAAGGTCCCGGAGTCCGACAAGAAATAAGGCCGGAGGGCATATCGGCCGAAACGTTGTACAGATAACAATGAAGATGAGGACAATAGTCCGAATAACGCAGATAATACTAATCATCAAGCCTCATCTCAAACATTCTGAGAAGTAGGATATCAGTATGTATTATTTATTACCAAATTATAGAGCATTGAAACTCAAAAACTAAAATTTAGTTTGGTTGGATTTGATTTATTCAACAACGTATCAACTCTTTATGATATTTCTCTGAATATTTGAGATGAGTCTTGATGATTAGTACTATCTGTGTTATTCAGACTATTGTCCTCATCTTTATTGTTATCTGTACAACGTTTCGGCCGATATGCCCTCCGGCCTTCTTTAGGTATTTCTTGTCGGACTCGGGAACCTTCTTGTCGTAATCGGGAACCTTCTTGTCAAAGTTCCGTGATGGCTCCCGATTATCCCCCTCCCCCCCCTACACACACACACATACCAACCGTCTCTATCCGTCATCGTCCCCGGCAGGTCTTCGGATCAGCATCCAAAATCAACTCTGAGCTGATTGATATGGGTTTCTACTGGTCGGTCTACACTGGTGTGTCCATGTGTTGTTGTCCACAAGAGAACACCCTTTTCCAACAATGTCCAGAATGTCTTGTTCGTCTTACTTGGATATCTATGTGATAGAAGACTGTGCAGCAGCTTTTTTTTTGGGAGGGGGGTGCTGTTTCTAACATATGTTCAAGACAACACACAGCATCCTCATGTAGTTCCCATCTAGTTTTTTTCTCAAAGAGTTTCGATTAAGTCCTTACAGGGTACAGCCATACAGTAGCACTGACACGGCTACAGCTTAGTACGGCAAGCAGAATGTGACACAAGGTCAATTTCTTAAACGGACATAAACAGGTTTGAATTCAGAGTTTTCCTTCTCTTAGACTGGTTACCTAACCAAGGTTAAAGAGCCCAGTCTGTCCTATTTACCGGTAGCTGGAGGTAGTAGGATTCATACCTTTCCTAAAGGTATTAGCAGTATGTGAAATGCAAACAGCCACGTCAAGATTTCAACTCTTCTCGTGGTGTCCTCTACGACGGTAAATCATTGTCTCACGCGGTTGAATCCTACTTAACGGACATAAATTCCACTATCATATGTCATCCCGCCGAAATTTTAAAATACTAAAAATCAAGGAATTAACCGAATTTAATGAAATTTTCAGTGTTAATATATTAATGAATAAACAATATAATGCACCAGTTATTTTATTTGAAACCGCTTACATTTTTTTCAGGTCAGTTAACTTTGAACCACGTATCTTTGAGGCGTAACATAGATTCACAAACATACGTGGTTCAAAGTTAACTGACCTGAAAAAATGTAAAAGTTTTAAAATAAAATAACTGGTGCATTATATATTTTATTCATTAATATATCAACACTGAAAATGTCATTAAATTCGGTTAATTCCTTGATTTTTAATATTTTTTTTCTGTCGGGGGATGATATACGATGGTGGAATTTAGGTCCGTTAAGTAGGATTCAACCCCTCACGCGTCCAAAACACTGCTACATGTCTGTCCATTGGTAGCAGTCCGCACAGCCGTTCATAATCTTGACTCGCTAATGATCCCCCTCACCTACTATCCAGCACGAATACCTTGCCCCAACCCTAATCCCCCTAACCCAACCCTCATCTTGAAATACTCTTTCGCGTTGGCCATACCCCTAGGGGAAATATTTAATCAGTTGAAACGTCTTTGCAAATAACGTGTCCAGCTAAAAAGATGGAGACCGGCGATGATCATTGCCTACTTAAAGGATCCGATGCACAATTTCTAGGTTCATCTTTCTTTAACCCCCCTCTCTCTCTCTCTCTCTCTCTCTCTCTCTCTCTCTCTCTCTCTCTCTCTATTTCTTCTTCTCTCTCTCTCTCTTTCTCTCCTTTCTCTCTCTCTCTCTCTCTCTCTCTCTCTCTCTTCTTTCTCTTTCTTTCTCTCTCTCTTCTCTTCTCTCTCTTCTTTCCTTCTCACTCTCTCTCTCCTCTCTCTCTCTCTCTTTCTTTCTTCTTTCTTTCTTCCTCCTCTCTCTCTCTCTCTCTCTCTCTCTCTCTTCTCTCTCTCTTCTTCTTCTTCTCTCTCTCCTCTTTCTCTCTCTCTCTCTCTCTTCTCTTCTTCTCTCTTTCTTTCTCTCTCTTTCTTCTCTCTCTCTCTCTTTCTTTCTTTCTTCTTCCTCTCTTTCTCTCTCTTCTCTCTTTCTTCTTTCTTTCTCTCTCTTCTCTTCTCTCTCTCTTCTCTCCTTTCTTTTCTTTCTCTCTCTCTCTCTCTCTCTCTCTTCTCTCTCTCTCTCTTTTCTTTCTTCTTTCTTTTCTCTCTCTCTCTCTTCTCTCTTCTTCTCTCTCTCTCTCTCTCTTTCTTTCTTCTCTTTCTCTCTCTCTCTCTCTCCTTTCTCTCTCTCTCTCTCTCTCTCTCTCTCTCTCTCTCTCTCTCTCTCTCTTCTATCTTTCTTATCTATCTCTATTTTCTCCTTCTCTCTCTCTCTCTCCTATATATATATATATATATATATATATATATATATATATATATGTCTGTCTGTTCTTCCCCTCAATTATAATCAAGCATTTACAAATGTACCACATTTCTATATCAAATAGCCCGTAATGATTTGCTATGCCGTTAACAAATAACACCCCCCACACACACACACACACCAGAAGCGTTTGGCCCTGGAATCTGGAATCAAACTCTTAAACACTACATAGCAGAATAGATTACGGTCAAGACACATTGAAAGCATCGGTTCCCGTTAGATCACCAAAGTTAAGCAGCGATAAACCTGTTCAATACTTAATGGGTGACCATTTAAGCAACAGCACGTACTTTAAGCAATTGATATCAAAATGACTTGATTCAGCATTAAATAACCCGAAACGATTTGGCATGCAGTAAAACAAAACAACCAAACATAACAGAATAAACGAACCTAAATTACACTAAAATAATCCTAAATTATTTCACTTGCTACTGGAGATCTCTTTTTCTCCCCTATGTTTTTTTTTTTTGTTTGTTTTTTTTTTTTCGGTTTTGTTCTTTCTTGTGCACTGCACTTGGTTTTTGCACTAAAAGACATTCTTTGATTTCTCCAATAATTAACCAGGAGTGTCACAAGCAACAAAATCGAAAATGAACTGATCACTACTTTGATGAGAAACAGGCTCGTCAAAAGCATTCAAGATAAACCTAATATTGCTTAGATGTCTCTCAAAGAAATGTCGCTTTATGTCTGTCTGTCTGTTTGTCGGTCGGTCTGTCTGTTTGTCTATTTGTGTGTGTATGTATGTGTGTGTGTGTGTGTGTGTGTGTGTGTGTACAAGCTCACGAGTATGTGTGTGTTGGGTGTATGCGTTTGTGCGTATGTGCGTATGTGCGTGCGTACATGTGTGCTAGCTCTCAAGTGTGTATGTGTTTGAGAAATAGAGGGGAAGAATATGGAAGCATATATATATATATATATATATATAATATATTTGTGTATGTGCGTATTTGTGTGCAATCTCACGAGTATGTGTGTGTTTGAGTGTATGCGTGTGTGCGGGCGTACGCGTGTGAGTGCTCGCAAGTGTGTGATTGTGTGTGAGAAAAAGAGAGAGTATCTAAATTACTAATTGGAAGCATATATATAATATATATATATATATTTTGTGTGTGTGTATGTGTGTGTGTATGTGTGTGTGTGTGTGCGCGCGCGTATTTGTGTGAAAACTCACGAGTATGTGTGCGTTTGAGTGTATGCGTGAGTGCGTGTGTGTGGGCGTACGAGTGTGCAAGCTCGCAAGTGTGTGATTGTGTATTTGTTTGTGTGTGAGAAATAGAGGGAGAGAGTATGTAAATTACTAATATGGAAGCACATATATATACATATATATATATGTGTGTGCGTATGTGTGTGTGTGCGTGTGTGTGTGTCATTCTATTCGTATCTGTCAATCTATCTATTTCGTTCTATACGTATATATTTCATTCTATACGTATATATTATATATCGATATATTAATATATCTATTTATCTATATGTCTATTTCACTCTACGAATATTTAATTCTTTTCGTATCAATCTATCTACCTATGTCTATTTCATACTATTTTGTTTATTTCAGCTTATTCGTATGTATCTCGCACGCACACACACACACACACGCACACACACACACACACACACACACACACACATATATATATATATATATAATGTCTGATTGCCGCTTAAGTATTTCCTTTACAGTGGCATTGGTAATTTTATCTCAATATAACACCAATATAGACTTATATATACTAGCAATATATGCACCCTCCGGTGCAAGTATTTCAGTTTTGATGTAATAAAATATTGTATTAAATTAGAAAGGCTAATGAAACTAAATAAGAATACAGATAAGATTGAAACAGAGGGAGTATAAAAAGATTTGAACAGAGGGAGTATAATAAAAAATGGAACAACTGAAACTTAACTCTTCCACACTCTCGTCTTTTCATTGTTATTTTTTCTAAACTCCCTCTGTTTCAAATCTTTTTATATACTCCTCTGTTTTCAAATCTTTTTTAATCTGTATTCTATTTAGTTTCATTACCTTTCTAATTTAATACAGATATTTTTATTACATCAAACTGAAATACTTCAACCGGAGGGTGCATATATTTGCTAGTATATATAAGTCTATATATTGTGTTATATTGAGATAAAATTACCAATGCCACTGTAAGGAAAATACTTAAGCGGCAATCAGACATTATAATATATATATATATATGTGTGTGTGTGTGTGTGTGTGTGTGGTGTGTGTGCGCGTGTGTGTGTGTGTGCGTGCGAGATAGAAACGAATAGCTGAATAACAAAAAATAGTGATGAAATAGACATAGGTAATAGATTGATACGAAAGAATTAATACTTCGTAGAGTGAAATAGCAATATAGATAAATAGATATATTAAATATATCGATATATAAAATATACGTATATGAATGAATATTCGGTATAGAAGAAATAGATAGATTGACGATACGATAGAATGACACACACACGCACACACACACATAAGGCACACACATATATATTATATGTATTTATATGTGCTCCATATTAGTATTTACATACTTCTCCTCTATTCTCGACACACAAACAAATACACAATCACAACCACTTGCGAAGCTTGCCACTCGTACGCCCACACACACGCATCACGCATCACTCAAACGCCACATACTCCGTGAGTTTTCCACACAAATACCGCGCGGCGACACACCCACACATACACACACACATACACCACACAAATATATTATATATATATATATATTATATGCTTCAATTTTAGTAATTTAATACTCTCTCTTTTTTTCTCTTTCTTCACACACAATACACACTTGGCGGCCCACACGCGTACGCGGCCGCACACACGCATCACACTCCAAACACACACATACTCGTGAGAATTGAACACAATACCACATACACAAAATATATATTATTATATATATATATATATATATATGCTCCATATTCTTCCCCTCTAATTTCTCAAAAAAAGCACATACACACTTGAGAGCTAGCAACACATGTACGCCGCAATACGCACATACGCACAAACGCACATACACCCAACACACACACATAGACTCGTGAACTTGTACACACACACACAACACACACACACACAACCACACACACACATATACACAACAGACAGACAGACAGACC
>JALAJA010000246.1:0-30321 GCA_023376005.1 Doryteuthis pealeii | reverse complement strand
CAGTCCCACAATTTCGACAACAAATTGCTTTCCGTGTTCTTACAAAGAATTGCTTCGCACCGCGCTCAAAGTACAGACAACACCCTAGTTCAAAAATAGTATTTATTTTCATACAGTGAATGCCGTGAAAACTTGAATTAACGAAAATTCGAATAATCACAATATCACACAAAATACAATGAAAACAAAATACAATAAATAGACAAAATTACACAGAAAATTCCAACTATAAAAACATTAAAAGCACAAACTATGAATACAAATTACACATATGAAGAGTTTGGTATTTAGAACTCAAATGCCACAAAAAAGCACAAACAAAATTTAACAGGAAAAGGATATTTCTCATTGGAGAAATACAAATTAAAACAAATAAAACATGTAAATAAATGCAGTTCAGAGAAGAGAATGGAGACTTAAATACCTTTGCTGCACTCAGGGAACTTGCACATTAAAGGACCAACTTAGTGTTCTAAGATTCGTTCAAAACTACCGCCAAAGTTGCTCACAATCGACCTCAAAGAGCTTACTTGTCAAATGACATCTCAACGGAAAGAAAGATTTGCCAGCACTCTTTAGACTGACAATACCAAAAAATTCCTACTCAATCCAAGACTTATCCTTATTTTAAAACCCTTCTTCTATTTCACTGCACCAAAACAGCAAGAGTACTCATCATAAAACACAAAGGCAAAATAAGCACTCCAAACAATCTCAGAAAATGCACTTACACATATAATAGGGTATTAAAAAACCCAAAAACATTTTTTATAAGTAACCATTTTTACCATGAGGTGATCAGGTCAAGGTACTTATTTGGATTGGAAGGAGGAGTGGAAGGAGGCTAAAACCGACATATGCCAATGACAGGCAAAATTTTTACTGCTAATCAGCCTAAAAACAGTGCAGCTACACTCCCCTCCAAAATCACCATTGTGATTTTACATAAAGTCATTTTTTTCTCAGTCCTTTTTGTCAAAAGTCTCTGGGGAGACAACAAACTGAAGGGTTGTTAAAAGCCATAAAAAAAATTCTTTCTTTTTGCTAATGTCTTTAAAACCTTTTACCAAAATTGGTAACTTTGTTGGAACTGCTTAAGAGTGTGAACCTCTGGGAGTGATGAGATTAAGTGTGTGTGTATGATCGGAGTAGAGCTGAGTGTTCAATTTTGTCAGCGGAAAAGCAAACGAGTCGTGATGCCGTCAAGGATACAGGTGTCCTACGCTTCCCCTTTATCCCGATTCTGTCTCTTTATACATCCGTTCACGCGATAACCAACTCCATCATATTCTCATCATAAACTTATTCACGGATATAATTCCCATCGATCATTAAGTTGTTCCCTGTTCTTCCAGTGAAAGGTGCATTAGGATATTGTTTGAATAAGGTGATTGCCTTCACAATCAAATGGATCAGTCTTCGTAGCCAAATTCTGTCATTTGGTTGATTCTGAGCTGATAATAATAGTCATAGCCATCAGCTGGAGGTGTAGTACAGGAAAAAGGGGAATCATAGGTACTCCGGAGGTGGAGCATACCTGGTGGTGCATTCTGGAGGAGGAAATCCAGAATAATTGTTACGGCAATCATTGAATCTTGTGGTAGGAATTGTTCATATGTTAGACGGCTTGCTGGCGTCTGAGTCCCTGTCAGTTTTACCAATAACATCAATAGCGCCGGACTCTAGGTTGCGGTGATGCAGCTCTCTGCTAGGGAGCATAACTGGAGTTTACTGAATCTGTGTTAACGCACAGTTTCTCTTCGGGGGTAGTCCGAGAATTACAACTGGAGTAGGCACCAGCATGTGTACCATGATTTTATTTTTTGATTTTCATTCGAAGCGTCTCTGTTTTTCGCATACTGCTGCCATGTATCCTCATAAGACCACATTAAAAATCCGTAATGTCAGCACCGGCTTCTTCAGCTTGTGAAACTATTCAAATCAAATCATATGTTGGGATCCATTGTCCAAACCCACAGCTTCAAGGTCAATTTCTTTGCCTTGTCTTATTCATTTCACCATTCCACCCGATGATGAGATTTATGTAATCTTACCTTGCTTGACTATTCGTGTTTCAAAACGGCTCCTGTCTTAATGTCACCAATATACCTGCACAAGGTCATCAACATCTTTCTTCATCGGCATTTCTCACTCAATTCACCAGCCTCCCCTCATTTGGGTCTTTTATTGAGTAGTGTCAATTCCTTAGTTGGAGCAGATATTTCTCTTCTTGTAGGACAAAAGTAACGTCACCTTCGTTGGATAATTGATTACGCCCCTCCTCCGATCATCATTGTGCAGGTTGAACTTTACATGTCACCACTCGCAGAGAACCCCATAGCATCGCCAGATCTTCTCGCAGTTCAGCCCTCCCAACAATGCTCCAACCTAGGTCTGTCTCCACTCCGAATGCTCGATCCTTTCCAACAACACAATTATTGAGCCAGAGCACGGACAATCATATCCAACAGTAACCCAACTTCACAGTCCATAAGGTGCACAGTGTACAATGTTTTTAAGTGGGCCACTTCTTGCGGTTTCGGTGTCGGAATATGGGACCGTTTCCACTGAATAAACTTCTAGAAAGACATCCTGAGTGGTATTCTCCGCGAGCGTCCACCACCATTTAAGTTCATCTCGAGCTGCTGATTTTTTTGTTCCTTTCCGTCATGGTGTTAACCTCAGTTGAGGGCTGGATTCTTACACATGTCTTCTCGACCTGTAGAAGCATCTCAAGGTCCTTCAAGACAAACGTGGAGTCTACATAGTTCAATATAGCAATATGTCAGATGTTCCCTCTGTGGTTCAGACTCCGAAGACAACCATACTGTACAATCATAGAGAGCTGTTGTTGATACCTGTCTTTTTATTTAATACTCCTCGACAGCAGCTTCATTGTAATCTCCTTCCATCTGTTTGGTTCTTTGGGTTTGGTCCTGCGTAGACTCTGCAACATGCCTGGTTTTCTCATCCCTCTTCGATGAAGACAAGTAGGGTGCGTTGTTTACAGTGCTGACAACACTTCTCTTAGGCACGCTTAGACATATGCCCCTTTCCAGCATCCCAAAGCACAAGCCATTCTCCGATGGATATATCCTCTCTTCCACTCTTGCTTGAAACGTCCAGCATTCATGTAGGTGTGGCCTTTTCGCTGCAGAATTTGCATAGTTTACCATCAGCCTGGTGCCGGCCAGAAAAAACATTTGCACCAAACTTCCTCTTCTGCCATTCTCGCATCAACCTCTGGACAACACTGATAGCAGCCAGTAATATGTTTGGTCGCACGCAATGTCGCCTTCACCAGAAAATCCGCAAATTCAGAAAAAGGGGTACCTTCCACAGCTGGTTCTAGCCTTGCTTGCTATGCGCCCCCAGCGATTCTGATCCACTCTGGTAGCTTCACCAGGACTTTCCTAATCGCGACTGTCATTTCAGGATGGATAAGTCTGCGTTATCCTCCATCCCACTTGCACTGCAGTGCGAAATCTGCAAGTTTTCGCAGTCCCTTACAGTCCTGTTTTGGATCTTCTCCAAAGGAGTCCAATTGTTCGAGGCCTCCGCTATCCTGAATGGGGGACAATCCATACCGTCTCCAGAACTTCCCTTACTCTATTATAGGCAGTTTTGCTTTTAGCAGGAAATACCCCCTGACAGCTTCTCAGCTGGTCCACCGAGTATCGCTTGAGGTAGTGGATTTTCTCCTGGGAGATATATCTTGGATCCTATCAGGGCGGTGAAGGAGCAATCCAATCTGCTATTCCAGTGGTCCCCATGAAAAACCTCAGGCTCAGGAGGAATCTATTAAGACATGACGTGTTATAGCTCGTATAATTCCGCCAAATCGTCCCTCCAGCCACTGCGAAGCCATCCCTTTTTGCTAGTGATAGAGCCTCTCTATCTCCACTCCAGGATGTTTCGGGACTCCGATATTGACGGTCCTTGGGATGACCTCTTAGACCCTGTGCCTACTGGCGTTCAACTGTCTACTGCCCTCCCGACCTGTTTATGTTCCAGTTCCTGCCTAGCCATCCTTGCCCAATTCTCTGAATTTCCACTTCTGTCTAGACAAGCCCTTCCTTGTGTTCACAAACATTTGTAGATTTGTTGGTCCTGCTCCTCAACTTTTCCTTTACGGCCTAGAGCGATGGACTAGATGCAGATGAGGGAAGGACGAAAATTCAGACACAGAGTCAGTGCCACATAAATTTCGGATCTTTGTGTCGAATTCTACTCGTTGATGGCTTGACGGACCTTGCAAACCAACTCCCTTCTTTCGCTGGTCTGTTTCACCTCCTCTATTATGCTGTTTCCAAAATCCTCGCCTGCCAGATCCTGAAGCAGTTGAATGTGGAGACCATCGCTGCACTTCCCTCCTCTAGACATTCTGCCATTTTTTTGGAGTTCAGTGACTGGCTGTGTCTTCAAGTCCCTTTTTGAAATGTCGACAGCAGAGTAAACGCGCTCCGCTTTCTATATTATCCTCTCATATCTCATCATCTCATGTTCTCTGCCTTCAGGTTATTTCTTTCCCTGTCCGACCTCCGCCGACCTCGCTGGTCGGTTTCGTTCGACCGGCTCTGAAGGAGTTTTCTCCAAGTTGTCCATATAAACGATTATCTTCGTCGCAGACGCTCGTTTTTTCTCCGTCTTCTGTGGAGAGTTCGCTACTTTGTGAAATCTCCAACCTGCGCACAACTTTAACAGGACATGCGAGGAAGAAACAAACACAACCTAAAAGGTGTGTCTCCTATTTTTAAACTGGACCGTCACTCCGCCTGACACTGAGTGTGAGAAAGGGAAATCTTCAATCCGTTCACCTTCCCTTCCCTTCTAGCAGTCGCACACAATGTTAGAGGTGGCTAATACCTCGCCTTTATTCTTTAGTAAGAAGATGACTTCCTTTCTTTCTTTCTTTCTTCTTCTTCTTTCTTTTTTACGTCTTCATAGACTTAAATTTTTTACGGCTTTTCAGTTTTTTGCTTTTTTGGATGTCAAATGTTCTCAAAAAATTTCGACTTTCGTCGTACTCAAATTTTTACTTTGTTCTTGGTTTGAAAAGCAAAGTCTCCGCTTACCAAAGCTTTCACTTTTATGTGAAAAATCTTCTGTTTTTCCCGTGAAAAAACGTCTAATTTTTAAATTTTAAAGTTTCCACTGTGTTGAAAAAGTTTTTTTTTTTTTTCTTTGAAAAATAAGTTTTTTACTAATTTTTCTGTACCAAATTTCTCACTGTTATGAAAACGTTCTTCTTGTTTTTTTTTCTCTGTGAAAAAAGTCTTTAACTTTTCTTTAGAAAAGCCCAAAGTTTCACTGTTATGAAAACGTTCCTTCTTTCGTTTAGAAAACCAAAGTTTTCACTGTTATGAAAACGTTCTTCTTTCTGTTTAGAAAACAAAGCTTTACTTGTGAAAACTTCCTTCTTTCTATTAGAAAACAAAAGTTTTCACGTTATGAAAACGTTCCTTCTTTCTGTTTAGAAAACAAAGTTCACTGTTAAAAAACGTTCCTTCTTCTGTTTAGAAAACAAAAGACTTCACTGTTTGAATACTTCCTTCTGCTGTTAGAAAACAAAGTTTCACTGTTAATGGCATTCCCAATTCTGAAACAAAATTTGGCTTTCCGTTCTTTACAAAGAAGTTGCTTCGCACCGTGCGCTCAAGACTACAGACAACACCGTAGTTCAAAATATATTATTTTTTCATACAGTGAATTGCCGTGAAAACTGTGAATTAACGAAAATTCGAATAATCACAATATCACACAAAATACAATGAAATACAAATACAATAAAATATACAAATATTACACAGAAAATTCCAACATAAAAACATTAAAGCACAAAACTATGAATTACAAATTACACATATGAAGGATTTGGGGTATTTAGAACTCAAATGCCACAAAAAAGCACAAACAATAATTTAACAGGGAAAGATATTTCTCATTTTGAGAAATTACAAATTAAAACAAAATAACAACATGTAAATAAATGCAGTTTCAGAGAAGAGAATGGAGGACTTAAATACCTTTGCTGGCACTCAGGACTGCACATTAAAGACCAATATCTTAGTGGTTCTAAGAATTGCGGTTCAAAAACTACCGCCAAAGTTGCTCACAATCGAGCCCAAAGAAGCTTGACTTGCTCAAATGACCATCTCAACGGAAAGAAAGATTTTGCAGCACTCTTTTTAGACTTGACAATACCAAAAATTCCTACTCAATCCAAGACTATCCTTTATTTAAAACCCTTTCTATTTCACTCACAAAAAACCAGCAAGAGTTACTCATCATAAAAACACAAGCAAAATAAGCACTCCAAACAATTCAGAAAATGCACTACACATATAATAGGGTTATTAAAAAAACCCAAGAACTATTTTTTTTAATAAGTAAACCATTTTTACCATGAGGGTGATCAGGTCAAGGTACTTATTGGGTTGGAGAGGAGTGAAGGAGCCTAAAACCGGACATATGCCAATGACAAGCAAATTGTTGATGCTGGAATCCAGCCTAAAAACAAGTGCAGCTACAGCCTCTCCGACCGCCCATCTTGTCAATTAAGGACCAAAGTGAGTATGCATTGTCCATGGACTGCTTAAAACCACCTGGCTTCTATCTTAAAACCTCACGGGTCGCAACCCACGTCCAACAGGTGTATTCATAATCCCCATGACAGGGCAAAATTATGGAGTGTTTCGAACATTTTTTGACTAATATAATTAACCCTTTTGCAGGCAATATTTTTTTAAAACTTGTATATTGGTTTTGTTTCTTTGTTTAATGATTACCAATTCTGTGGTTTATTATGTCAAAACATTTTGTAGAAAACATAGTGATCTATTTAACCATAGCTGCGGGGGATAAGATATTCATACCTTCCCAAAGGTATTACTTGAAAGAAACGATAATAGAGACAGTGTTCAAATCACTACTATGATGTTGCAGTCCAGTATGTTAGCCACTACACAAGGGGACTCCCTTAGTTTAAATACTACAAACAAAAAGAACAATATGATATTTTAAATCTTGAATTTTTGTACCTGGAAAAATCATTGGAGTAAATTAATGAAAAATACGGTTCACAACTTTGGTTCTGCCAACCCCTCCCCCCAAAAAAACAGCTAATATATTTCATTACATTACAAAAAGACAAAGATTTGTTTACTAACCTAACAGACACAATAAGACATTTACAAAATAAAATAAGGTAAAATATTCATGGTGTTTAGTTTAATTGTTTTGGTTCTTTTTAATAGCATATACAAAACCTTCATGGTTATTAATTACCAAGACCATACCTTGCGTAGAAGAACAGTAGTGTTACTATCAACCATAGCTGAATGAAGGAGTTCACACCTTCCAAGGTATTAGTCTGAAATGAATGAAATAGCATGATCTGTAATTGTGAACTTCTTACCATGATTGTCGCATCCAGCATGTTAGCTGTGGGATATCATGGGATGGCAAACAGGAAATGACTGCAAATCACCTTGCTGTTGTTGCCATGGAAACACATTAGGGAAGGCCACATAACAGCATTCACATACAAATGAGATGCCTCAGTCAATTGTAGCCTGCGTTCAGAGTGCCTCTATTCAAATGAGTACTTCTTGCACCAATCAACCATCCCCAAATATCATATAAGACAGAGGCCTGGAGTTCTGGATTCAATCGAGCACTACCCAGTATACTAGCTGCTGATGTTCCCATCCAGCTTTATCAAAGGTCCTTCCAATTGGTGTCGAGGCTTCCGTCCAGCTGTCATTGAAGATCCTATCCATGTTTAAGTTAAAGGGCCTTCGTTACCCCTTCTATTTACGACATTTGCCACCATGCCACCAAGTTTCCCCAGTTTGCTTGGTAAACCACAGAAATAGTTGCATATCTCCAATCACCTTGAGTTTTATATACAGAGAGAGAACAAAAAAAATCTGGTGTAAGACATAAAAAAATGAAAAAAATCTAGTCATAAATAATTTTCTGACTCAAAATTTTGAAAAAATATATTTTTAATGATTAAACTATACTTAATATAAAAAAACTGAAATAATTTTTGATTTATCTTTTATCTATTTTTTTTTTTAAATTACGTTTTTTCTATTTTTTTGTATAAAACAAGCTAAATTAAAAAAAAAGATGTTTCATATTTCAGAATGAGCAAATTAGTTTAGTTTACAGGAAATCTGTCAAACAGCTCTTTTTTTTTTAATCATAAAAGTCTTCTTTTAACATTTCTATTCTGTCTGATTACAAGTTAAATTCCAAAAAAAACCTTAGGCCATATTCCATTTTCATTAAAAATGAAAATGTGTCATTGCCTTTAAAATCCAAAAATATCTTTTTTCTTGAAAATTTCAAAATACTGCTTTATTTTTTCTGACACTCATTAACATTAATGCATCTTGATACTGCATGCTAAATAGGACAATTTTCATTATTAAAAAACAATCCACATTATGTAGTTAATTGAAACCAACCAAGACTTGTTACCAGCAGTTCTTCTTTTTGTTTGCTTTTATTTATTTTTTTACAATCTATAAAAATAGTTTATAGCTTTAATAATCAAATGTTACATGCATTTTATTACCATATTCAGACACCCAAATGATACTGTATTTTAGTCCATTACTCAGACACCCAAATGATACTGTATTTTATAGTCCATACTTCAGACACCCAAATGATTACTGGTATTTATAGTACCTACTTCAACACCCAAATGATACTGTATTTTGAGTACCCTACTCAGACACCAAAAGTACTGGTATTTTATAGACCATATTTAGACACCCATTCAAAATGAATGTAGTAAATCAGTTTTAGAAAACTTTCCTGTTATTCAGAAATGGAAGTTGGTTTTTGGTTAAAAATTAAATAATACCTATTATTTAAGTAAAGACTATCATCTATTAGTGAATCCCATGTATTTTATATTTAATCAACTGAGTTGTTCAATAAAAAACTCCCAAAAATTCTGTATGTTTTAACTTATATAACACTCTATATGTGTACTTTCAATGATTTCTCATTCTTCTGGGCATCTCTACATTCATTTTAAAGTATTCATAATTGACTGTTTTGATAATTATATACTTCACTGATTTATTTGAAGGGAAAAGTCCCCTCTTAAAATGTTTAACCAGTTTCGGCAGTAGCGTTGATATTTTTATTCCTCGCACTGTATTTTGCAAGCAGCTTCGAAGCTTGAGTCCAGTTAAAATAATGCCCTCATAATTCTAGAATTCTTCAAACTTGTATCCATTCATTATAACATTTGAACAAAATACAATGAATAGTATTGATCATCATCATCAAGTTGCAAGAGTATGACTCCCATGACTCTCCTCGCCACCCGTCCTTATCAGCCATTGCCCATGGCTGATCTTCACATGTCATTCCAGTATCCATACAGAGTTGATTGATATAACAGACACTTCTGGAACTCCCACAAAACAAGAAGAGAACCTTTATTTGATTATATTATAATAGAGAAAATCTATATCCAGTATACAAACACATCGTATGTAACAATAGCTCACTGTACAACATATCTAACATTTCACACACAACAATGTAAAGAACTCCTTTCATGTGTACAATACTCCAGCATGCCATGTACAACTGAGAAGTCAAAACGGAAGCCATTGAAAATTAATTTTGCTGTCAGGCCTACACCGTTACCTTGTAGGTACCACAGGAGGAATGTCCACTCACCAGCAGATCCAGCATGTCTTGTTTTGTATTACTGGATGTTTGTATAATAGAGGTATAGTGGCTGTACACTATTTTTTGGGGGTTGCTGCTTCCAAGATTTGTCAAGATAGTAGCAGCATCCTGTGTAGCTTTTCTCGGTTCATTAGAATCTAATGGTGCATCATATAGTAGTTCTAACATCTACAGCTTGGAAGAATTTTCAATTTATCTGATCAGAGAGACAGATTCCATATGATCGATCATCTGTCTATGTCATCATGCCTTCCGTATATGTATATTTGACAATCGCTTTTTTAGATAGATATTGCTACCTAGGTATTTGATGTTGGTGGGTGCGTTGTTTTGTTAACAGCATATCAACCCTTTTTGGGTCATTTTAAATGCCATATCAAGCATTTTATATCGTTATCTTATGTATTGCGTTGCTTAAATGTCACCCATCTAACTATTACAGGCTCATCACTGCTATTCAGTATCTAGGTGAACCAGTGTTTCAATGTGACTAACTGTAAATCCCTGTATTTGAATATGGTTGTACTTTAGTACATCCCAGTACCGCTCACCAACTTATTACTTTCGAATCAAATACACATGCACAGACTGTACATACGCCTGAAAATCTATCAATGATAGAGAGAAAAAAACAGTGACAACCAATCACCTGGATGATGAATTTGATTCAACCAAAAAGGAAATTACCATTTTCCTTTTTAATTTTTATAAATCTTTTTTTTTGAAAGACTGATTAAAACTTGAAAACAACAAAAAGAAAATATTACCAACCATCATCATAGTTAAGGAGTTGCACAAGTCACAATTATAAGAATCCAGCATGTTCAAACTTTATTTATAGTAATGACTGTGAGACTAGCTGGCAAATCCATTACATGACAACAGAACGTTGAGCAAAATGTGCCAAGTTGTTATCTAGAGAATACTGAATAAATGTATATTAGTATTATTAGCGTATTTCGACATTGTCCCCATCTCATTGTTATTGTACAACGTTTCAGCCGATTATGACCCTCGGCTTCTTCAGGTATTTTGTCGGATCGGGAACCTTCTTGACCGGAACCTTCTTTCGAACTCGTTGTACCAAATAACAATGAAATGGACAAATCCGAACAACGCTAATAATACTAATCTTCAGCCTCATCTCAACATTAGAGAAAATAAAGTATATTGTTAACTATTGTTTATTGTAACGTTATAACTAGTTATCCCCTCCCTAACTAATGAAACTTTCCTACAGCAATTACAGCAGCATAACTGTATCCCCTTCTACAAAAAAATGGATTGAACATTAGACACTATTAAAACTTGTTGTTATTTGTCCCAGAGCACAATGCCTTTGACTTGCTTGAAGCAATTATACCCAATCTACACCAGCCGTGATACATTATATATTTTATGGCTTCTAGACTTATTCTGTCTTGTTGGACTGAGAACTTTTCAGCAACTCTTTTAAGAAAATATAAGGACTCTAATAAAAAAAATCTTATATCTTTACAAAGCAATCAAATTACAAGCTATAAAAACATAAAATGTGATCTACCAACAGTTGTTTGTAAAGTGTCTGCATTTACACACTGTTTTCAACAACTTTTTATTATCATCAAAATCCAGAAGTAAATCTACCTAAAAAAAAGTTTATTCAGTCAACTATCACACTTAAAATTTCTTTAATATTTTACCATTTAATATTTATGTCATACACACACAACACACACACACGACCACATATAATATATATGTGAAGAGAGGAAAAATCCGACGTATGTAATATATCAAGAAAAAATGAAAAACACAGACACACACAGACACACACATACAACCTGAAGTTTCCTTCGCTGTCGTTATTATCGCTACAGAAATTTATACACACACAACCACAACTAAAAAATGCACAATCCGTTTTCCTTCAATACACACACACAGCGCTAACATACTCACACCATAAAAATAAGAATATTTGATGTCATATTTCAAAAACCGCTCCTTTTTCAACTTCAGAAAAATTTAAACAGACTGAATGACGAGGTACCACTCGCTTTTCTCATTATTCTGTATAAATAATCTATCTTATGCCCTAAAGAGATATCTAATTAATAGACGAAACACTGCAGCTCAGCCAATAAAACTACACTTAACCACATTTCTTGATATATTACATATATAATATATATATATAGTATATATAATATATATATATATTACAACAATATACACTTGGAGTTTAATGCCTTATTTTGTAGAAATGGACCACATTAACCAGAGTTCAAATCCTGGACGAGGCTCTTTGCATAATTACCATCTTACAGAAGTGATGTAATGCATGCATTAGGAAAATCATGGACTGCTATAGACAAATTATTCACATAGGAAAATCTTATCTCACTGATAAGATAAAACAAGAATCGTTTCAAGAACAGCATGCATTCACCTTGTGCAGCTCCCATCTAACTTTTTCTCTAAGTGCTTTGTTAGAGTCTAGGGGTGCAGCTACAGTAGTACTGATACAGCTATGACTTGGAAGAATCTTGTTTTATCTTATCAGTGAGAAGATTTCCATATGATGAATAATTGTCTATAGCAGTCCATAATTCCTATGCATGCATTGACATCACTTTCTGTAAGATAGATTATTACGCAAAGAGCCTCTCCAGGATTTGAACTCTGGTTAATGTGTCCATTTCCTACAAAAAATAAGCATTAAACTACAAGTGTATATATGTATTATATATATATATATATATATATATACATATATATATATATATATATATGTAATATATCAAGAAAAATGTGGTTAAGTGATGAGTTTATTGGCTGACGCTGCAGTGTTTCGATCTATTAATAGATCATCTTCAGGCATAAGATAAGAAATTATTTATCACAGAATAATGAGAAAACGAGTGTAATCCTCGTCATTCATCGTTTTAAAAAATTTTTCTGAAGTTTGAAAAAAGGAGGACGGTTTTGAAATATGACATCAAATATTCTATTTTATGTGTGGATAGTAGCGCGTAAGGTGTATTGAAGAAACATTGTGCATTTTTTAGGTATGTTTGTGTGTGTATAAATTTTTCCTGTAGCGAAAACGACAGGAGTGAAAACTCAAGTTGTATGTGTGTGTCTGTGGTGGTCGTGTTTTTCATTTTTCTGAATATAACATACCGTCGGATTTACTTCCTCTCTTCAAATATATATATATGTTGGTGTGTGTGTGTGTGTGTATGACATAAATGATTAAATGGTAAAAAATATAAAGAAAATTTTAAGTGTGAATAGTTGAACCTGACATAAACCTTTTTTTTAGGTCAGATTTAACTTCTGGATCCTTGAATGATATAAAAGTTGTTAAAAAGTGTTGTAAAATCACACATTTACAAACAACTGTTGGTAATCACATTTTATGTTTTTATAGCTTGTAATTTGATTGCCTTTGCTAAAAGCATATAAAGATCTTTTTTATTAGATCACTTATCATTTTACTTACAAAGAGTTGCTGAAAATTCTCAGTCCAACAAAACAGAAATAAGCTAAAGCCATAAAAATTATATAATGTATCACGGCCTGTGTAATTGGGTATAATTGCTTCAAGCAAGTCAAAGGCATTGTGTCTGGACAAATAACAACAGTTTAAATAGTGTCTAATGGTTCAATCCATTTTAGAAAGGATACAAGTCTATGCTGCTGCTATTGCTGTTAGGAAACAGTTCATTAAGTTAGGGAGGGGATAACTATTATACCGTTACAATAACAATAGTTAACAATATACCATTCTATTTCTCTGAATGTTTGAGATGAGGCTTGGATTAGTATAAGCGTTGTTCGGACTATTGTCCCCATCTTCATTGTATTTGTACAACGAGTTCGAAAAGAAGGTTCCCGAGTCCAAGAAGGTTCCCGAGTCCGACAAGAAATACTGAAGAAGCCGGAGGTATATCGGCTGAAACGTTGTACAAATAACAATGAAGATGGACAATAGCCGAACAACGCTAATAATACTAAATACATTCTATTCCACGTATCATCCATAGATCAACACACTTGCAGCAATTATTGCTCAAGTTCCTGTTCATGTAATGGATTGCAACTAGTCTCACAGATCCATTACTACAAAAATAAGTTTGAACCATGCTGATTCCCTATACTTGTGACCTTGTGCCAACTCCTAACTATGATGAATGGTGGTTTAAATAATCTTTCTTTTTTGTTTCTCAAGTTTTAATCAGTCTTTCAAAAAAAAGATTTAATAAAAATTAAAAAGGAAAATGGTAATTTCCTTTTTGGTGAATCAATCATCCATCCAGGGTATGGTTGTCCACTGTTTTTTCTCTCTATCATTGATAGATTTTCAGCGTATGGTAAGTCTGTGCATTGTATTGATGTCGAAAGTAATAAGTTGAGTGAGCGTACTGGATGTACTAAAAAAGTACAACCCCATATTCAAATACCAAGGGAGTTTACAGTTCAGTCACATTGAAACACTGGTTCCCACTAGATCACTGAATTTAAGCAGTGATGAGCCTGTTCAATAGTTAGATGGGTGACCATTTAAGCAACAGCAATACCATAAGAAACCGAATATCAAAATGACTTGATATGGCATTAAAATGACCCAAAAGGGTTGATATGCTGTAAACAAAACAACCAACCAACCAACCAATCAAATACCTAGGTAGCAATATCTCATCTACAAAAAGCGATGTCAATATACATATAGGAAAGGCATGAAATGACTATAGACAGATGATCGATCATATGAAAATCTGATCTCTCTGATCAGATAAATTGAAAATTCTTCCAAGCTGTAGTCATCAGAACTACTATATGACTGCACACTTAGATTCTAAGAAACAGAGAAAAAGCTACACTAGGATGCTGCATACTATCTTGAACAAATCTTGGAAGCAGCACCCCCCAAAAAAACAGCTACAGCCACTTACTCCTATCATACAAACCATCCAAGTAATACAAACAAGACATGCCGGATACTGCTGTGAAGTGACATTCTCCTGTGGATACCTACAAATGTCACACCGGTGTAGGCTGACCAGCAAAAACTTAATTTTCAATAGGCTCATTTTGACTCTCAGTTGTACCATGGCATGCCTGAGTATTGTACACCATGAAAGGATTCCTTAATGGTTGGTGGAAATGTTAGATATGTGTAGCAGGTGAGCTATGTTGACATACATGGTGTTGTATACTGAATATAGAATGTTTCTCTATACTAATATATCCAAATAAAGTTCTCTCTTGTCTTGTGGCAGTATACAGAAGTGTCGCATTATCATTCAATCAACTCTGTATGGATACGGATGACATGTGAAAGATCACCATGGGCAATGGCTGATAAGACGGGTGCGAGAAGAGTCATGGGATCCATACTCTTGCACAACTTGATGATGATGATCAATACTATTCATCTGTACATTTTTGTTCAAATGTTATAATGATGATACAAATTTGAGATTCTACAAATGAGCATTATTTTAAACTGGACCTCAAAGCTCCGAACTGCTTGCAAAATCCAGGCTCAGAAGGAAATAAAACAATATCTAACCCTACTGCCCAAAAACTGGTTAAAACATTTAAGAGAAGGGACTTTCCCTTCAAATAAATCATGAAGATATAATTATCAACAGTCAATAATATACTTTAAAATGAAATGTAGAGATGAACCCAGAAGAATGAGAATCATTGAAAATACCACATATAGAGTTTATATAAGCTTAAAAAACATACAGAACTTGGGAGTTTTTATTGAACACTCAGTTGATATAAAATATAAAAATACATGGATTCACTCAATAGAATGATATCTTTACTTAAATAAATAAGTTCATATTTTCAATTTTTTAACCAAAAACCAACTTACATTTCTGAATAACAGGAAAAGTTCTTTCTAAAACTATTTACTACCATTAACAATTTCTGAACTAGGGGTCTAAATATTACTATAAAAATACCAATACTCATTTGTTGTCTGAGTAGGGTTACTACAAAATACCAGTACTCATTTGGGTTGTCTGATAGGTTACCTATAAAATACCAGTACTCATTTGGTTCTGAGTATGGTACTATAAATTACCAGTACTCATTTGTGTGTGAGTATGTACTACAAAATACCAACTCATTGGTTTCTGAATATGCACTATAAAATGCCTTAACATTGATATTAAAGCTATAAAACTATTTATAGGATAGTAACAATAAAAAATAAAAAAGCAAAACAAAAGAAAGACACTGCTGTAAAAAGTCTTGGTGGTTTCAATTAACTACATAATGTTGGATTGTTTTTTATAATGAAAATTGGCCTATTTCAGCCAGCAGTATTCAAGATGCATCTAATGTTAATGAGTGTCAAGAAAGAAATGACAAAGCAGTATTTTGAAAATTTATCAAGAAAAAAATATTTTTGATTTTAAAGCAATGACACATTTTCCATTTTAATATGAAAATGGAAATATGGCCTAAAAGAGTTCTTTGACTTTAACTTGTTCAATCAGACAGAATTTAAAAAATGTTAAAAGAAAAACTTTAGTGATTAAAAAAAAAAAGAGCTGAATTTGACAGATTCTCTCTGTAAACTAAAACTAATTGCTCATTCATGAAAATATGAAACATCTTTTTTTTAATTTATGCATTATTTTATACAAAAGAAAAAATAGAAAAAACGTAATTTAAAAAAAAAAATAGATAAAAAGATAAATCAAAAAATTATTTCAGTTTTTAATATTAAGTATATAATCAATTAAAAAATATATTCTTCAAAATTTTGAGTCAGAAAACTTATTTTATGACTAATTTTTTTCATTTTTATGTCTTACACCAGATTTTTTTTTTCTCCTCTCTGTCATCATAAAACTCAAGATGATTGGAGATATGACAACTAAATTTCTGTGGTTTACCAAGCAAACTGGGAAACCTTTGCATGGTGGCAAATGTTCGTAAATAGAAGGTACTGATGCCCCTTAACCTTAAATGGATAGGATCTTCAATGACAGCTGGACAGGAACCTCCGACACCAATTGGACAGGAACCTTTGATAACAGCTGGATGGGAACCATCAGCAGCTAGTATACTGGGTAGCTAGCTCGATTGAACTTCCCAGAACTCCAGGCCTGTCTTATATTGATACTTTGGGATGTTGATTGGTGCAAGAAGTACTCATTTGAATAGAAGGCACTCTGAAGCGCAGGCTAACAATGACTGAGGCAATCTCATTTGTATGTGATGCTGTTATGTGGCACCTCCTAATGTGTTCCCATGGCAACAACAAAGGCAGGTGATTTGCAGTCATTTCCCTGTTTGCCTCCCCCATGATATCCACAGCTAACATGCTGGATGCGACATCATGGTAAGCAAGTTCAAATACAGTCATGCTATTTCATTCACTTTCAGACTAATACCCTTGGGAAAGGTGTGAACCTCCTTCATTCCTCAGCTATGGTTGAATAGTACCACTACTGTTCTTCTACCAAGGATGGTCTTGGTATTAAATAACCATGAAGGTTGATATTATGCTATAAAAAAGAAACCAAACCAAATTAAACTAAACAAACCAATGAGAATATTTTTTACCTTATTTTATTTTGTAAATGTCTTATTGTGTCTGTTAGGTTAGCTAAACCAAATCTTTGTCTTTTTGTTAACTGTATGAAATAGATATCTAGCTGATTTTTTGGGGGGAGGGGTGGCAGAAACCAAAGTTGTGACCGTATTTTTCATTAATTTTCTCCAATGATTTTTTCCAGGTACCAAAAATTCAAGATTTAAAAAATATCATATTGTTCTGTTTATGTTTGTAGTACTAAGGGGAGTCCCCATTGTGTAGTGGCTAACATACTGGACTGCAACATCATAGTAAGTGAGTTTGAACACTAGTCATACTATTATGTTTTCTTTCAAAGTAATACCTTTGGGAAAGGTATGAATATCCTTATCCCGCAGCTATGGGTTAAATAGTATCACTACTGTTTTTCTACAAAAATGTCTTTGACATCAAATAAACCACAGAAGTTGGTATGCCATTAAACAAAGAAACCAAAACCAATATACAAAGATTTAAAAAAAATATCTGCCTGCAAAAGGGTTAATTATATATAGTACAAAAATGTATCGCAAACACTCCATACTTTTGCCCTGTCAGCTGGGGCATTAGAATACACCTGTTGGACGTGGGTGGCGACCCGTGAGGTTTTCAGATAGAAGCCAGGTGGTTAAGCAGTCCATGACATGCAATACTCCACTTTGGTCCTTAATTGGACAAGATGGCGTCGGAGGCCTGTAGCTGCCACTGTTTTTAGGCTGATTCCAGCAGTAAACAAATTTTGCCTTGTCATTGGCATCATGTCCGGTTTTAGGCCTCCCCTTCCCACTCCCTCCTCCAACCCCAAATAAAGTACCCCTTGACCCTGATCACCCTCATGGTAAAAATGGTTACCTTATAAAAAATAGTTCTTGGTTTTTTAATAACCCCTATTATATGTGTAAGTGCATTTTCTGAGATTGTTTGGAGTGCTTATTTTCCTTTGTGTTTTATGATGAGTAACTCTCTGCTGTTTTGTGCAGTGAAATAGAAAAGGGTTTTAAATAAAGGATAAAGTCTTGGATTGAGTAGGAATTTTTGGTATTG
This sequence comes from Doryteuthis pealeii, assembly GCA_023376005.1. Classification (NCBI taxonomy): domain Eukaryota; kingdom Metazoa; phylum Mollusca; class Cephalopoda; order Myopsida; family Loliginidae; genus Doryteuthis; species Doryteuthis pealeii. The sequence continues at coordinate 11,960 of JALAJA010000246.1, read as the reverse complement.
TCAAGTCTAAAAAGAGTGCTGGCAAAATCTTTCTTTCCGTTGAGATGGTCATTTGAGCAAGTCAAGCTCTTTGAGGCTCCGATTGTGAGCAACTTTGGCGGTAGTTTTGAAACCGCAATTCTTAGAACCACTAAGATATTGGTCCTTTAATGTGCAAGTCCCTGAGTGCCAGCAAAGGTATTTAAGTCCTCCATTCTCTTCTCTGAAACTGCATTTATTTACATGTTGTTATTTTGTTTTAATTTGTAATTTCTCAAAATGAGAAATATCCTTTTCCCCTGTTAAATTATTGTTTGTGCTTTTTTGTGGCATTTGAGTTCTAAATACCCCAAACCTCCCTTCATATGTGTAATTTGTAATTCATAGTTTGTGCTTTAAATGTTTTTATAGTTGGAATTTTCTGTGTAATATTTGTCTTTTTATTGTATTTGTATTTCATTGTATTTTGTGTGATATTGTGACTTATTCGAATTTTCGTTTAATTCACAGTTTTCACGGCATTCACTGTATGAAAAAATAAATAACTATTTTTGAACTACGGTGTTGTCTGTACGTCCTTGAGCGCACGGTGCGAAGCAACTTCTTTGTAAAGACACGGAAAGCCAAATTTGTTGTCAGCAAAATTGTGGGACTGCCATTAACAGTGAAAACTTTGTTTTCTAAACAGAAAGAAGGAACGTATTCACACAGTGAAGTCTTTGTTTTCTAAACAGAAAGAAGGAACGTTTTCATAACAGTGAAAACTTTGTTTTCTAAACAGAAAGAAGGAACGTTTTCATAACAGTGAAACTTTGTTTTAGAAAGAAGGAACGTTTTCACACAGTAAAGACTTTGTTTTCTAAACAGAAAGAAGGAACGTTTTCATAACAGTGAAAACTTTGTTTTCTAAACAGAAAGAAGGAACGTTTTCATAACAGTGAAAACTTTGGGCTTTTCTAAAGAAAAGTTAAAGACGTTTTTTCACAGAGAAAAAACAGAAGAACGTTTTCATAACAGTGAGAACTTTGGTACAGAAAAATTAGTAAAAACTTATTTTTCAAAGAAAAAAAAAACAAAACATTTTCACACAGTGGAAACTTTAAAATTTAAAAATTAAAGACGTTTTTTCACGGAGAAAAAACAGAAGACTTTTTCACATAAAAGTGAAAGCTTTGGTACAGCGGAGACTTTGCTTTTCCAAAACCAAGAACAAAGTTAAAAACTTTGAGTACGACGAAAGTCGAAATTTTTTGAGAACATTTGACATCAAAAAAGCAAAAAACCTGAAAAGCCGTAAAAAATTTAAGTCTATGAAACGGACGTAAAAAAGAAAGAAGAAAGAAAAGAAAGAAAGAAGTCATCTTCTTACTAAAGAAAATAAAAGGCGAAAGGTATTAGCCCACCTCTAACATTGTGTGCGACTGCTAGAAGGGAAGGGAAGGTGAACGGATTGAAGATTTCCCTTTCTCACACTCAGTGTCAGGCGGAGTGACGGTCACCCAGTTCAAAAATAGGAGACACCCCTTTTAGTTTGTGTTTGTTTCTTCCCTCGCATCGTCCTGTTAAAGTTGTGCCGGCAAGGTTATGGAGATTCCACAAAGTAAGCGAACTCCTCCACCAGAAGACGGAGAAAAAACGAGCGTCTGCGACGAAGATATCGTTTATATGGAAACAAACTTGGAGAAAACTCCTTCAGTAGCCCGGTCGAACGAAACCGACCAGCGAGGTCGGCGGAGGTCGGACAGGGAAAGAAAGCTAACCCTGAAGGCCAGAGAACATGAGATGATGAGATATGAGAGGAATACATATAGAAAGCGGAGCGCGTTACATCTGCTGATGCGACAAATTTCAAAAAGGGACTTGAAGACACAGCCAGTCACTGAACTCCAAAAAAATGCAGAAATGTCTAGAGGAGGGAAGTGCAGCGATGGTCTCCACATTCAACTGCCTTCAGGATCTGGCAGGCGAGGACTTGGAAACAAGCATAATAGAGGAGGTGAAACAGACCAGCGAAAGAAAAAGGGAGTTGGTTTGCAAGGTCGTCAAGCCATCAACCGAGTAGAATTCGACACAAAAGAGTCCGAAATTTATGTGGCACCTGACTCTGTGTCTGAAATTTCGTCCCTTCCCTCATCTGCATCTAGTCCATCCGCCTCTAGGCCCTCGTCAAGGAAAAGTGAAGCGACGCAGGACCAAACAAATCTACAAATGTTTGTGAAACACAAGGAAGGGAGCTTGTCCTCAGAGCAGAAGTGGAAAAATTCAGAGAATTGGGCAAGGATGGCTAGGCAGGAACTGGACACATACAACAGGTCGGAGCAGTAGACCAGTTGAACGCCAGTAGCACCAGGGTCTAAGAGGTACATCCCCAGGACCGTCAATATCCGGAGTCCCCGAAACATCCTGAGTGGAGATAGAGAGGCCTCTATCACTAGCAAAAAGGGATGGCTCCCGCAGTGGCCTGGAAAGGGACGATTTGGCGGAACTTATACGAGCCTATACCACGTCAATGTCTTTAAATAGACTTCCTGCCCCTGAGCCTGACGTTTTCTATGGGGACCCACTGGAATACCCAGATTGGATTGCCTCCTTCACCGCCCTGATAGGATCCAAAGATATATCTCCCCAGGAGAAAATCCACTACCTCAAGCGATACCTCGGTGGACCAGCTCGAGAAGCTGTCAGGGGGTATTCCTGCTAAAAGCAGAAACTGCCTATAATAGAGTAAGGGAAGTTCTGGCAGAACGGTATGGATGTCCATTCAGGATAGCGGAGGCCTTCCGAACAAAATTGGACTCCTGGCAGAAGATCCAAAACAAGGACTGTAAGGGACTGCGAAAACTTGCAGATTTCGCACTGCAGTGCAAAGTGGCGATGGAGGATAACGCAGACTTATCCATCCTGAATGACAGTCGCGAGATTAGGAAAGTCCTGGTGAAGCTACCAGAGTGGATCACGAATCGCTGGGGGCGCATAGCAGCAAAGGCTAGAACCAGCTGTGGAAGGTACCCCCTTTTTCTGAATTTGCGGATTTTCTGGCTGAAGAGGCGAACATTGCGTGCGACCCAAACATATCACTGGCTGCCTATCAGTGTGTCCCAGAGGTTGATGCGAGAATGCAGAAGAGGAAGTTTGGTGCAAATGTTTTTTCTGGCCGGCACCCAGGCTGATGGTAAACTATGCAAATTCTGCCAGCGAAAAGGCCACACCCTACATGAATGCTGGACGTTCTCAAGCAAGAGTGGCGAAGAGAAAAGGATATTCATCCAGGAGAATGGGCTGTGCTTTGGATGCCTGGAAAAGGGGCATATGTCTAAGCAGTGCCCTAAGAGAAGTGTTTGTCAGCACTGTAAACAACGACACCCTACTTGTCTTCATCGAAAGAGGGATGAGAAACCAGGCATGTTGCCAGAGTCTACGCAGGACCCAAACCCAAAAGAACCACAACAGATGGAAGGAGATTACAATGAAGCATGCTGTCGAGGAGTATTAAATACAAAGACAGGTACTCAACACAGCTCTTCTATGATTGTACCAGTATGGTTGTCTTCGGAGTCTGAACCACAGAGGGAACATCTGACATATGCTATGCTTGATACTATGTCAGACTCCACGTTTGTCTTGAAGGACACCTTGGAGATGCTCTACAGGTCACGAGAAGACATGTGTAAAGAATCCCAGCCCATCAACCTGAGGTTAACAACCATGACGGAAAGGAACAAAAAAATCAGCAGCCGAAGACTGAACACCTTAATGGTGCGTGGATACCGCTCGCCAGAGAGAATACCACTCAGGAATGTCTTCTCTAGAAAGTTTATTCCAGTGGAACGGTCCATATTCCGACCACCGAAACCGCCAAGAAGTGGCCCCACTTAAAAGACATTGTACACCTGGTGCACCCCTTATGGACTGTGAGGTTGGGTTACTGATTGGATATGATTGTCCCCGTGCTCTGGCTCCAATAAATTGTGTTGTTGGAAAGGATAGCGAGCCATTCGGAGTGGAGACAGACCTAGGTTGGAGCATTGTTGGGAGGGCTGAACTGCGAGAAGACTCTGGCGATGCTATGGGGTTTACCTGCGGAGTGGTGACATGTAAAGTTCCCCCAAACCTGCAACCAATGATGAATCGGAGGAGGAGCGTAAATCCAATTATCCCAACGAAGGTGAGCGTTACCTTTCTGTCCACTACCCAAGAAGAGAAATCATCTGCTCCAACTAAGGACATTGACACTACTCCAATAAAAAGGACCCAAATGAGGAGGAGGCTGGTGAATTGAGTGGAGAAAATGACGATGACAGAAAAGATGTTGATGACCTTGTGCAGGTCACTATTGGTGACATTAAGACAGGACCCGCCGTTTATGAAACACCACGAATAGTCAAGCAAGGTACCGATTACAATAAATCCTCATCATCGGGTGGAACTGGTGAAATGAATAAGACCCAAGGCAAAGAAATTGACCTTGAAGCTGTGGGTTGGAACAATGGAATCCCAACATATGATTATGATTTGAATAGTTCACAAGCTGAAGACAAGCCAGGTGCTGACATTACGGATTATTTCAACTGTGGTCTTAATGAGGATACATGGCAGCAGTACTGCGAAAAACAGAGACGCCTTCGAATGAAAAATCAAACCAATAAAATCATGGTACACCATGCTGGTGCACCTACTCCAGTTGTAAATTCTCGGACTACCCCGAAGAGAAACCTGTGCCGTTAAACACAGATTCAAGTAACACTCCAGTTATGCTCCCTAGCAAGAGAGCTGCATCACCCCCCAACCATAGAATGTCCGGCGCTATTGATGTTATTGGTACAACTGACAGGGACTCCAGACGCCCAGCACAGCCGTCTAACAATAATGAACCAATTCCTACCACAGATTCAAATGATTGCCGTAACAATTATTCTGGATTTCCTCCTCCAGAAATGCCACCACCAGGTATGCCTCCACCTCCTGGAGTACCTATGATTCCCCCCAGTTTTCCTGTACCTACACCTCCAGCTGATGGCTATGACTATTATTATCCAGCTCAGAATCAACCAAATGACAGAAATTCTGGCTACGAAGAACGATCCAATTATGATTGTGAAGGCAATCACCCTTATTCCAACCAATATCCTAATGCACCTTCTCACTGGAAGAACAGGGGCAACAACTTTAATGATCGATGGGATTATATCCGTGAAATAAGTCCACCTTATGATGCAGAATATGATAGGAGTGGTTATCGGCGTGAACGGGATCGTAAAAGAGACAGAAATCGGGATAAAAGGGGAAAGCGCATAGGAACACCTGTATACCTTGACAGGCCCATACACGAACTCGTATTGCTTTTCCGCCCTGACAACAATTGAACACTCAGCTCTACTCCCGATACATACACACACACATTACATCTCATCACTCACCAGAGGTTCACCAACCTCTTAAGCAGTTCCCAACAAGTTACCCCAATTTGAGTAAAAGGTTTTAAAGACATTAGCAAAAAGAAAAGAATTTTTTTTATGGACTTTTACAACCCCTTCAGTTTGTTGTACCTCCCCCAGAGACTTTTGACAAAAAGGACTGAGAACAAAAAATGACTTTATTGTAAAATCACAATGGTGATTTTGGAGGGGAGTGTAGCTGCCACTGTTTTTAGGCTGATTCCAGCAGTAAACAAATTTTGCCTTGTCATTGGCATCATGTCCGGTTTTAGGCCTCCCCTTCCCACTCCCTCCTCCAACCCCAAATAAAGTACCCCTTGACCCTGATCACCCTCATGGTAAAAATGGTTACCTTATAAAAAATAGTTCTTGGGTTTTTTAATAACCCTATTATATGTGTAAGTGCATTTTCTGAGATTGTTTGGAGTGCTTATTTTGCCTTTGTGTTTTATGATGAGTAACTCTCTGCTGTTTTGTGCAGTGAAATAGAAAAGGGTTTTAAATAAAGGATAAAGTCTTGGATTGAGTAGGAATTTTTGGTATTGTCAAGTCTAAAAAGAGTGCTGGCAAAATCTTTCTTTCCGTTGAGATGGTCATTTGAGCAAGTCAAGCTCTTTGAGGCTCCGATTGTGAGCAACTTTGGCGGTAGTTTTGAAACCGCAATTCTTAGAACCACTAAGATATTGGTCCCTTTAATGTGCAAGTCCCTGAGTGCCAGCAAAGGTATTTAAGTCCTCCATTCTCTTCTCTGAAACTGCATTTATTTACATGTTGTTATTTTGTTTTAATTTGTAATTTCTCAAAATGAGAAATATCCTTTTCCCCTGTTAAATTATTGTTTGTGCTTTTTTGTGGCATTTGAGTTCTAAATACCCCAAACCTCCCTTCATATGTGTAATTTGTAATTCATAGTTTGTGCTTTAAATGTTTTTATAGTTGGAATTTTCTGTGTAATATTTGTCTATTTTATTGTATTTGTATTTCATTGTATTTTGTGTGATATTGTGACTTATTCGAATTTTCGTTTAATTCACAGTTTTCACGGCATTCACTGTATGAAAAAATAAATAACTATTTTTGAACTACGGTGTTGTCTGTACGTCCTTGAGCGCACGGTGCGAAGCAACTTCTTTGTAAAGACACGGAAAGCCAAATTTGTTGTCAGCAAAATTGTGGGACTGCCATTAACAAGGCCCCCTCCAATCAGTTGGCTGTTCATGTCAAGCCCTAGCACCTATATTATTGCCCGAAACCTATTGCCCTTATGGGAAGCCCCAATCCTTTTTATCATATGGATGCTAGAAGGTAGTGGCTGAGGGTCTTCATGTCCTGGGAATGACATTAAACTCTCTGATGGTGAGGTTTCAGTTTTTGCTCCCTGGTCCACTCTAGCCCAGAGTCCAACTGTTAGGGTTCCATCTATGGGTTAAATAGAAAAACATGAGTTTATAAACAAAATTGATTATCCATGAAGAATGAATTTATTTCAAAACTTTGTCGGCATTAAATGACCAACTACGGTTAATATGCCGTAAACCAAACCAAACCAAACCAAACCAAACACATCCTACTTAGCAAATGTTTTAAAAACCACTAACAGGACACAGTTTAAAATATTGTTTGTAAGATGTGTAAAAAAAGTACACAGCTCATACTAATAGACTGTATATCCTCCTTGGGGATTAAAACAGGCCTGTATTCTCACATACATATGATTGTGCAGATGGCAAATACACCACTTATTTTGGAACCTATGTTGATCTGTATATATGATCATTTACTGTAATTCAACTATATTACATGTAGGTTTAGGTTTGGTTTCTTTCTATAATGACATATCACCCTTTGTGGGTTATTTAATGCCAAAGCCATCCTTGTAGAAGAACAGTATTTAATCCATAGTTAGGGGGATGTGAATATTCATACCCTTTCTTGAGTGTATTAGTTCAAAAGTGAATGTAATAGTACAACTAGTACATCACTTACTACAATGCCACAGTTGAAAATGTTAGCTACTATGCCATGAGGATTCCACCACCTGTTTGTTTATTCTTGAGTAAATTGAAATATATATTCAGTGAGGCAATTTCATTTTTGATCAGTATAGTTTAGATCAATGGTTCTCAAACTTTTTTAATACATGGACCTCTTTTCCTTTTTTTGTGGACCCCATTGCCATTCCACAGAAAAAAAGGTTCTTATATGTTTCACTAATAAAAAAAAAGTAAAGGAATTGTAGTAAAAATTAAAGAAATGATAAATGATTATACTTTTTGAAGAAAAACTAATCTATCGCAAATAAAGATATTAAACAATTAAAATCTATAGAGAATTAATGTGCACTAGTAAATAAACCTTTGTGTGTGTGTGTGTGAGAGAGAGAGAGAGAGAGAGAGAGAGAGAGAGAGAGAGAGAGAGATGGATATTCATCATGAAAACAAACATCTAAGGTCGCTGCTTGCAACCTGAGAAAAGATGGCTTATTTCACCTCCGTTTGTTCTAGGTAACTTTAAATTTACGACATTGACAAATGTAATCTTTTTTTCTTCTACTTAACTGCCATAAAGAAGTAATAGCTACATGAATATTTCTACTTTTAGTATTTTAATATAGTGTTGATTACTGTAGAAATTTAATTCTCAGTCGTAAGAATTGTTCTAAAGTAGAATTGCTACCGTCTCATAGGATAATTGACCAAGCTGTTTGCTGATGTTTTCCACATTGCTGGTCACAATTCACTTGTATTCTTCATTCTTACTCTTGTCCTTCTTCTCCATGTTGGTCCAAATTGCTTTACAGTTTTTTGTCTTCTCATTGTTATGAAGGTCTTCTAATTGGTTGTTTCCAGTCTCTTGGAGACCATTTAACAACTGCACGGTTCCATCACTCTCGGGGTCGGGTGTACGCGTCAAGTTAAAATCGCAAGCGTCAATCCAAGGGGCCATACCCCTAGGCAACACCTGCCCCCTCAATTTAAAGGGGCAGGGTTGGGTTTATTGCCCAGTGCCTGGGCGCTCCCCTTGAGGGGGAATGCCGAGGGGATAGACGCAATTTTTAAAACCCGCCACCAATGAGTCTCGGCTTGTAGGTGGTCCCACGTTAATAGGGCCTTGTGCCTAACCTAGTACAAGTGGGGTATGAGGATAACAAACCCCTCACTTCAATCCACTTTCAAATTACTCCGCTTTGGATGTGTTCACACAATGGTATGTCCAGCATGGATCTTTCCATAGCCCTTTGTGCCATAATCAGTTTTTGTTCTTCCTTTATTGTGGCAATGCAAAAACAACATGTAGATAATTGGTAAAATACTAATTAAAACTTTGTAGAAAATAACTTAGTTCCTCTGAAAATCTAAAATTAAATTTACAGAATTCATTAATCAGATATGAGAAATCTATCATTATCTTTTTAAGCACCACCTGTGTTAGGTACATATCTTGAGGTATTTGTTAATTGTATATCTAGAGATATTATTTACATATCTTGGTATGTTAGTTGCATATTGAAAGGTGTTTCTTACCAGTATATAATAAGGTGTTTGATAGCAGTATATCTTTTGGTGTTAATGTCAAATGATAGATTGGCCAAATTTTTTGTTTGGCATGTAGTGTAAGTAACTTAAAAAAGATTTAAAAACAGTTGTCTCATTGGCAGAAACAGTTGGTGTCAAGTAAGTGGGATTGACAGTTTAAGTTGAATTGAAAGCTTGGTTTTCATTGGATGAAAAATGAAATTTAGGTGGCTAAAATTCTAAAAGTTTGAAGATAGATTTTATCAAAGGATCAGTCAACCCAGAGCATTTGAAGCCTCCACACCTTATTTTCATCTGTAGTTCAAAGGGCACGCCCAGTAGGGTAGGTTGATATTTCACTTTTTAAAAATATTAAATTGCCCAGGGATGTGAAAGTTGTGTGTTAGTATACTAAATGCTGATACCAAAAAAATAGATATTTTACCATTGTTTGAGGAAATAGCATCAAAGATCATCTACTAAAATGCACCAAAAGTCCTCATTTTCACATCATTTAGCCTAGAAATTGGTTAGAAAATATAGCAATTTCAATATTTAAAACAGAAATGGTTTTTATTTTAAACAAAACGAATAGAATATTATAACTAGAATTCAAATTGAAAATATGTCTCCCATCACCACTGACACTTCCGATATGCTGCTTTTTACCTAATAATAAACCTGTAACAGTGATAACACTTTAAAAGATTGAAATCTATTTCCTCAAACCAAGACAAAGTTTTGAGGAAAAATACTTTGTGAGTAATTCTGTATGTTAATTTGCAACTTTCACCACATTGGATTAATTACAGTTCCAAAATCGACCTACCCTAATGCCCAGCAACATATGGTCAGTAAAGGAATAAAATTATGTTTGCACACAAAAGAAGTATCTGCATTAACATTCATCTCATCAATAATTTTATTTAAGATTTAAGACATATAAAGAGGCACTTGTGGTGTAATAGTTATCGTCAAAGAAAATGGACATGGTGAACCGTGTTCAACTCCTGGACAAGCCTGTTTGCATTTCACATAGCACTAACACACTTGGGATAGGTATGCATCCAATTATTCTCCTTCTAGCTATAGTTAAATAGTAGGACAAACTGGACTGAAAATTTGGTATGGCAGCCTGTCTAGGAGGAGGAAAATTCTGAATTCAAACCTGTTAAAGCTTTGCTTAAAAATTGACCTAGTGTCACATCCTGCTCATAACAGAGGGGTTGGGTAAATACATATAACAGCAAAGATTTGCTGCTACCTTCATGGGATAAATTTAATTGCATGCTATAGAATTATAATTTTACCTGTTGGTGAGGCTTAGAATACACTGACTGTATCCTCTGCAGTGGATAGACCCCCCCTCTCCCTAGTGATGTCCTGGGTAGGATACTAAACTGCATCTAATGGTGAGGCTCTAGGTCTAGAGCTCTGGTGAGTGTGGAATTATTGCCATTATTTCAAAGTCTACTCTGACCCAGAATGGTAGTACCTATTAAGGTCCCCTTTATAGATCAATTAGATCTGTTTTAAAATTATTCATATTAGATAGGAATACTTGAAACCATACTACTGTATGCAAATTATTTTCATAGATAAGAATATTTGATATCATATTGTTACAAAATTTGTGTGGTAGCGTGGGTTGTTGATGGACCCTGTAGCGAGAATTCTAAGGGGCCATTGTTTTTCAGATCAAGGAATGGAAAACTACCAGGGCGGTTATAGCCACCTGACTCCAGAGGTGGGAATCTCGAACATCACATGATTTAGTGAGTTTAGATTTTAGTTTCAACCTGAGAATTGAAGCAGAGTAGACATGCTCTGCTGAGGTTGAATCTCCCCACGTGGGAGAACATGGGCAGAAATAAATCTTGATCAAGAAATAAAAGTCTTGTGAGTTGATTAATTTGGATAACTAAAGAGTTAGCCCAGAATAAGCCCATAGTTAGAGACAGCAACAAGAAGATGACAAGATGATGACCATAGCAAGAACATAGCCAAAGCAGTAATGCCGAGATGAAGAACAAGTAAGTCTCAACTCTGTATCTGTCTCTCCCTCTCTATCACAGAGTCTCCTCTCTCAATTATATAACCGATGTTGGCTATATAATAAATATACTGTGTACAAAACTCTTAAGAAACAACTACACCAATCTAAATATAAACATACAATGAGCAGAATTCCCTAACCGTTAGACATGAAATAACCCTAAACAGGTTGACATGCCATTAAAATCCATCAATCAGAATTCTATCTTGGTTTTAAAAGTAGAATACTATTGTCGTCACAGTAAACTGTGATGACATTTTTACCAATTACAAAGAACTTCACAACTGATCTCATGAATATTTGTATTGTTGTCTAATTATTCAGTATCAAACAATTTAATTCATCCTTTCTTATTCCTTTTACATTGTGGTAGAATATTATAATCTCATATTTCTTGAGACTTAATTATTATAAGTGTAGTGTTGAGTGATGTTGGGACATCAGTTAAAATGGTGTGTGAAAATTACTTCATTATTGTACATCAATAAGTTGTGAACATTTCCAGGCTTAACCAAGAATGTAAAGAATATAATATTACACTAATTAGATAAAGTGAGAATTCTTCCAAGCTGTGGCCATGTCAGTGCTGTTGTACAACTGCACCACTTGGACTCTAATGAAGTGCCAAGAGAAAAAACTAGGTGGAAGCTACACAAGGATACTGCATGCTGTCTTGAACAAATCTTGGAAGCAGCATCCCACAGATAAAAAACAAAAAAAACAGCTGTCCGGACACTTGTCCCTGATCACACAAACCATCCAAGTAAGATGAACAAGACAATGCTGGACACTGCCGGAGAAGTAGGGACGAACTCATTAGTGATGTTCTCTTGTGGACACTTACACATGGACATACCTGTGTAGGCCAACCAGCAAAAACTCTGTGTGGATTCTGGATTCTGGATGCTGCACAGTGGACCTCTTTGATGCGATGACTAATAGAAACAGTTGACAGGACAGAATTATGGATATCCA